>JAAAKO020049896.1:0-11229 GCA_010015015.2 Bolitophila cinerea
ATATAAACTTATTGTCGCTGTATGACTTGACAGTGTGTATTTGTATTCGTATTTATACTCACACATAGGCACACACACATGCCTCATGCCGACCCGCGCGTTCATTCAATATTTATACAGGCGCAGCTTTTTATGTATATGTAAAATGTAAACATAGTATATAAATATAGAGATTAGATTTAGCTAGCTATATATTCGCAAGTATACTAAATAAAAACATGTATTTGTGTGTGTGAGTGTGTGTGGTTCGTGAATCTTCTATTAACAATCGATAGAAGAAAGTTTATTTTGCAATAATTACAGTTCCATTGGCATTGGGTTTGTTTACACTTTTTTCAGGTGTGTGAGTGTGTGCGCGTACTCTCACCGCCATGCCGCCGCCGCACAGGTGAAAATTGGGACACAGCCGGACACGGAACATTATTGAAAATACATTTTATGGACTTTGTATTAATCGTATTTGATTTTTGAATGTATGAAAAAATATGGTTAATTCATTGATAATCAGCTAGGGCAACCAAAAAGAAGCTCTAGCTTCTTACTGTTTGGCAACCGTATCGTCAGATGAGTATGGCAGAATTACGTTTCATACAAATTCAATCAATTTAAGACCTACTTGTTAGGGCTTTTTTTTAGCTTATTTTAATATAAATTCTTATTTAGGCTTATTTTGCATATTTTATATTATTTCAAAACAAATGCTCATTTTTAGTGGATATTTAAATTTTGTAATCGAAAAACAAGCAGAAACAAGCTAAATCTGTATAGAACAAGAAAATAATGTCAAAAGAACAGTGGACTCGAAATATTGAAATATTGTCTGGAGAAGATTGTGATTGTTAACAAATATACAAACTCAGAGGTAAAAGCCAAATACACTTTAATTACAAACATCGTTGTAGAAAAAAGTATTCTTTCTATAAACACGTATTCTCGTCAAATATCAGCCATTTTCTCTAATTTTTATAATTTAAAAAAATATTTGTTACGTATTGAGAGAAAAAAAGATTTAGTACAAACTTGAAAGAAAGAGTATTTTATTTAGTCAATTTGGCACTACTTTTTTTCGAAGGTGGTCTTTTTGACAGATGTCACTTGATTTATGCTCAGTTTGGTTTGCTATTTCAAGAATTGAAGCCAAACGACCATCAAGTGCGTTGCACGTTCAGTGAATGGGCCCAAAACGAGATGGCATCGATCCCGATTTTCACAAGAAAATTTTGTTCAGCGATGGTAAATGGGTACGTTAATAAGCAAAATGTCGCATTTGGAATTATTAAAATCCACAGGCCATTGTTGAGACGCCGTTACATCCTCAAAAAGTCGGTGTGCTCTATGGGCAGAGGGAATCATTGGTGCATATTTCTTCAAAAATGAAGCCGGCCATAATGTTACAGTCAATGGCGAAAGCTATAGAGCCATGATTATGACTTTATCGTTTGGTTCCAACAAGACGGCGCTACATGCCATACAGCCAACGAAACAATTAATTTATTGAAGGAAACTTTTGGTGAGCGAATTATCTCGGACCTGTGGCGTGGCCTCCAAGATCGTGCGATTTAACACCGCTGGACTATTTTTGTGGGGCAATGTGAAGTCGCTTTACTACGCATATAAGCCAGAGACTATTGACCCCTTGGAATAGAATATTTGGGCCTCTCGGCTGGGATTTATTTGAGTCAGCCGCTTGCCCGAAAACATAATGGCAAACCCTTATCTGGTCGAAAAAAAGGATACCATTATTTTGTAAAAGGCCAAACCTAAGCAGCCCTATAATTTTTAGAGCCGTGGACACCCTTTTTAGGGCAGTGTAAGCTTTATTTTGTTTTAAGCCATTTAAACCTTAGTTCCTGGTCGGCTCACTCATACGAAATTGAACCAAATCAAACAAATGTATAGAGAATATTTATATTTTTTGGCAATGGGGGTCTACGGCCCCAAAAACTATAGGCTGTATAGATTTGAGACTTAACAATCATTTTTTTTTCTTTTTCCCCTTCCCCGTCCCCCATTTATATCAAATTGTACAAAAAAAGAGTATATTCTTAATATCTCCTGAGTGGGGGGTTCCATACCATTTTATTTTAAAATATAGATATTTGAAATACCTTTAATTGGGGAGAGTATGATTTACTGTGGCAAGCCAATTTGACTGCATATTCTGATAGATAAAAGTATTCTAATACTAAACATATACAACGATAGTTATACTAAATCACTTATTTTTCAAGATAATCGATGTTTTAAGTTCATTATCAAATCGGCTTACAACAGTAATCATACCCAATCCCTTTCATTTGATCTCCAACACACTTACCACACTTTCAAGGACGCTCCGGAATTTTTTTCTAATTTTTTAACAAATCTTTGAACCCCTCCCACTCCTAAGAAGTTCATTTCCTAGAAACCATATTATGTTATTCTGGGTTGGGGGGTTTCTCCCCAACATCTCATCGAGGCAGAATTTTGTTTTAGGCCTTCGGCCTAAACTGCCATTCAGCCCCTTATCTTAATAATAAAGCTATATTGTTTGCCATAATATTAAATTATATGCGTTTTATTTCTTCTTGAAAACCACACGTCTAAAAAAACACCCTTTAGTAATAAATGTACGTACGTTCAAATTATAATTCTATGTTAAAATGTAGAAATTTTAAGTTATTCTATCAAGTAAATATTTTTAAATACAATTAAATGTGAAGTATTTTTATTAGGGGTTTTTTTTGGGTATTTGTAGCGCTTATTTTTGGTTGGCCTAATAATCACATATCTAAGCACTAGGGTGGTGCAATTTGCAATATCTGCACTGTCAAATCGTCAAACGTGCCGAGGTCATCATTTCTACATTTCACACGTTTCTCCAAACACAATTTTTATTGTTGTTTTTCCGTGTTCCTAGCGCAAGGTGTGATTCTTCAGAACACAAAGCGGGTATTTGTACACAATGTACACACGCTCACGCACGCATACACCTGAAGCCAATGATGACTACAGAGAGGTATGCAACCGTATATTTTTTGAATGTTTATACAGGTTATACCTTTCTAGACACTGCGCTCTGCGCTGCGCTGCGATGCACTTGTACACGAGCTTCTTTGTTGTGTAGTGCACAGCAATTTCATATTTGTAAAACTGTCACATGCACACACACACACACGTGCAGAGAAGAAGTGCCGCCACTGCACATATTAACGTACACATGTGTGCGCGACGTGTCTGTGTTTGTGTGTTGTGTGTTCTGCGCGTTTGCGAGTAGAGAACGAACAGAGGAACACACAAAAAGCGTTTGACGAACAGCGGCGCGGCGGTGACGTACGGCGCAGAGCAAAGAGCAGCAAACGATCCGAGACACTAAAATAAAACATCAATACACTCAAATCTCCGCAGTAATATAACATAACGCAAATCCACACACACATCTACTTTACATTTTAATACAGTCAGTCTCACTCAGAGCAGAGCACCGCTCCACTGTGGTTGCGTTACGTTGCTCCTCGCTCGTCGGATGATAAAGCATTTGGTTTGTGTGTGTGTGAGTGCGATTGATACCACCGCACAGTGGATCACACTCAAACCACAACACCACACAGGTTTATCGTATGCGCATATATAAACACACACAAACACACACACACACACACAGAAAGATAGATTTGTGCATGTGTGCGTGTGCTCACGAGTAAACGTTGTAGGCTAATATGTGCAGAAATGCGAACTGTGAACGCTCAAAGCACACACACACAATCACAGCACACACGCACATTCTATAGACAGCTATTCATCAATGTGTTAGTGTAATATACGTGATAACGCGGCGCGACAGGAATATACATGAAAAGCTCTCGCGCTTTTACATAACCTCTTCGATCACAATCCCATATAAATATAGCTTGTAAATTAATAAAAAAAACGCACCTGGATCGACTAGCTTTAGCATGACACCGCCAATGTGGAGGTCTCCCTTGACGCGCACCGTCTTATCCACTTGTAGATCGGTGATGAAGACCCGCAGGTTCCAGGTGTTATCGCCGACGTGAATCATTTTCGCAGCGCACTTTTCTAGCACACACTCACAGACACTTATTTACTCGAAAATCACTCAAACAGATATTTATTCCACACTGCGCTGTGTGCTCTTTCGCGGAATTATTTCGGCACTTTAATTATTTAATTATTTCGATTGCGATTTCTCTCTTTCTTATTATTATATTTCTGCTTTTCGTTTTCACGGTCGATCACATCATCGCGAGCGCGCACACTGTAATTTTATGGTGGAGTTTGCAGTAGTAGTTGTTGTTGTGTGATCACTTGGAAATTGAGCGCACGCACACAGGAACACACACACACACACTCACACTCGTGCAGAAAATATATATGTATGTATAAATAAATAATAATTCATGTAAATGAGGCACACAATGAAATGGGATTCGCGGAATCACAGGCAATTTTTGATGCGCGAAGCACACACAGGCGAAGAAAAACACGCAGCAATAAAGAATAGAGTGTAGACGCGACGAATTCTGCTCTCGGACTGTTTTTCGTATTTGTGCTTTTCTGTTTACAGCCAGAAATGCTGCGCTGCCGCGAGAGGGTTTTGCACTCTCTCGCGCGTCGCGCTTACGTTGCGCCAGAGAGACAGCGAAATGTCAGTAAAATACGTTTGTGTGGCTCTCTGGATGGCTAGTGAGAGGGAGAACCGAGTGTAGCACGGAAACACACCGCAGCGTACGGTGGTGACATCTATTGATTATCTAAGGAGAAGTTTGGAAAATAGGATTTTAAATAAGTTTAGGATTTGTTGAATAGATGGCGTTCACAATTTGGTTACGATCTTCGAGCTCGAAGGTTACGATAAATATACGTTGTACAATAAACGAATATACAATTTAATATTAGCGCGATAAGATGCCATCCATATATTACGTAACGCTAAATAACGCCTTTTTTATCCATCGTAACACAACCGTAACAATATTGTAGACCCCCCTTCATAAAATAACGTAAGAAAAGCCTTAAAAAGACCCTTAAAAATTTGTAATCCAAAAAAATGTTTAGAAATGTAGGTAATTCAAAAATCGGGTAAAAAAAAAAAAAAAGTGTGGTGCGAAAAAAATACCTTGCGATTTAATTAATATTATATTATAATTTTTTTTGTAATGTAACAGCTTAAGGGAAAATAATCAAACTAACTTTCAATCAATTTCTCGTAAAAGTGATTTCGTATTTAAAAGCGATTGAAAGTTTCATTAGCGATTGATAACAGGCGATTCTGTAACGCATTTAAGTTTCGCTTTCAACTGTCAAACTTTCGCTTATTGAAAATAAGTTTCAATTTAGAAAATAGGAGGTGAAACATTAAATTGAAATAGTATATTATTATAATTCATAAATTTTGCGTTTTTTTTTCCAAACGTATCAACAAACATTAATCGTGTTTGATTAGAATTAGCGAATAACAAAGTTTGAAATGCCTTTCAATATTGAAAGTATCAATTGCCTAGGAAATCTCACTCTTAATTATATATTAAGCAACCGCGCGGTATTTCTACCGCTTACTTTTTAATAATTTTTAAGGGGAACGTGTATTTATGTTGTCGTAACCATAGAGAAAATCCCAACCTTTTTTTGTAAGCTATTTGCTAAGCTCCTCCTGAGTTCTTACCATTCCCTAGTAAATAATATTTTAGTTGTTGCTAGTCATTTGCTTAATTCCCGATAAACAAGCAATCCACTATACTCTCCTTCTATTCCAAGGTAAATAATAATTCATTTTTATTAACAACAACAAATAATTTAATAATTATATGAAAAATAAAAAAACATTTTTTTGAGATATCGTAAAGTAATTGAAGCTTGAACAATGGCTTTAAAAAAGGTGGTTTTTCTATATTTTTTTGTAAATTTCACCCCCTTTAACGCACACTCCCCTTAATTTATATATATTTAAAGGAATTTTTGTACCAATTTTCATTATTATATTCGTAACCATCGCAAAAAAAAACTATCATTAGAAAAAGTTTCAAATTTTGGGGCCTCAGAAATTGTAGTCTACCCCTTTTTTAACGGTAATTCACAGTATGTATTTTCGGTCTGTGCATAATTTTCATAATATTTCCTGCGGTTAATTCACTTGCCTCATCAGGATATTTTAATTCACCTGAGAATAAATCACTAGCCAATAATGACTTTTCGTCAGAATTTTAATTGACGTTACGTCTCTTTTAAGAATAATACACAGCCCTTGAAAATATTGCAGTTGCACTTGAACCAATATTTTAAAACAATAAATTTTCAAACGCCTGATTTTGGTCCGAAAATAAATTTGGCTAAACAAGCGGAGAGTTTTTAGTGCCTCGAGGATTGGTGGCAATACAACACTTAAAGGGGTGTCCCCCAGACTAACCAGAATAACTTCCGTGAAGAGAGGAGCCAAAGAGAGGCGCTGTTTGGTATCAAATGGTATTTAAAATATCTCTAAAATTAATAAAAACTATACTTTGCAGACATTTGCAAGAATTGGGAGGATTATTTTAAACTTATAGCAAAGGCTTGGAAAAATGGAGCGAAAGCTTTTCTCTTTAAGCTTTAAGAGTAGTTTAATTTTAAAAGATTTGTCATATTTTCTTTTGATTATTGCAGAATAAACGGTGTAAGATTACCTTTAAATCCAAGTTTTTTGTCACCTCCTCCTCGTTTAAATGTGTTTTTAATTTCTAATTCTTCGTAGTGTGACTGATGGGGTACTACCTCATCAAGTCTATAATTCATTTGTTAAACGTTGTAATTAAAAAACTGTTTTAAAGGTTTTTTGTACCTAGGTTATTTAAATATATATATTTTGTTGTTGTGTAATTTAGTACCCCAGCGGCACAAATATGACCTTTTATTTCTCTGTAAAGGGTTACAAATGTATCATTTTTCCGAAGAACTAGTTTTTAGTTCAAAAGCTCTACGTTTATCGCCCTCTAATAAATCTAACATCTTATAAAAACAATTAGAAGGATGGAAATTTGGATAAAAAACACATTTCGTTATTTTTTTGGGTAGGATTGAAAATTCGAAATTTCGTAGAACCAGATTTAAGATTGTAGAGGGATAAGGACAATTGTTTGGTATTAAATAAAAAGTAAAAAAAGCGTAATGGAGTAATATTGAGTAATTTTAAGGCGAATAACTTTATTTTTACACAGTTCCAATTGGAAGGGAGAAGTGTAATTTCATTATGGTCAACAAATTAAATTATGATATTTGATATGAGTAGTTTTGTTTTGTTTTTATTTTTGTATAAGGAAAAAAGAAAAAATTAACCAAAAGAAGCCATCGGAAAAAAAAAGATGATTAATGGGGTTCAAATTATATATATCGAGTAGGTTCTATCGTCGCAATAGCCAAAAGGGACAACACGTCGGTATTGTGCTCTTTCGTAGGTTCAGTTTTAATGGAACTGAAAGAAATTTAATGGTGAATTATTTTCTATCAATATGAGTGAATATAATAATTTTAAAATTGAAAAGTCATAAATCATGATAAAGTATTTAATAACAAACTAAAATCGTTTTGGGTGCTTTTGCTAGCTGGAATGGTCTTTATAAAACGAATTAACACATATAATTAGACTTAACCCAATTGTTTTTTTATTATTACAAAATTATTATAAAAAAAACATGAATAATATTTTTAAATCTTTAAAAATTTTACCAGAAACAACTTTTTAAGTAGATTTAGGATATAACGACATACATAACATACATAAAAAGTGTAATTCCTTAAAGAAAACCAAAGAAAATTACGGTAACTCATGATTTTTGGATTAACTCAAAATGGAGTTAATGCTTATCAATATTTATTTTTAACCATGAATATCTCTTAATGTTGAATATTACTATGTAGCGTTTTTTAAAACTTTTATCAACCAAAATTTGAAATCAAATAAACTTCACATTTCAAAATATTATAATTATAAATATATTAATTTTGTGGGACCGATTCGATTTCCTATTTTTTTAGCTCTACTCATAAAAACGTATTCGTGAAGAAAACCAAAACCCTTTTTAAAATTTTTAAATCATTATTTTTAACCCGGGGTAAAAATATTTTATAGAGTCAACAAAATCAAAACAAAGTATCCAAAAAACTTGTCAAATAAATGGAAATTCTCGACTCTGTGATCCGCACAAAATTTACAAGAATTCATCAAAAAATATAAAGTTTTCAAAATAAATAGAAAAAATTATTTTGTAACCCTCATATTTTTATTTAAAGTTTAATTTTGAGTTAAATTGTTAAATTTATGTTTAATTTATAATTTAGAGCCGCGAAATATATTTTACTCTTGTCAACATTTTTTTCAAAAATCTGTTAATTTTTCATTGATAATAAATCAATGAAAAATTTAAAAAATTATTTTAAATGAATGTAAATTTTGTTTTTTCGAGTCGTAATATCTCAAAATCTCTATTAATAAAGCCTAATACACTAATACTTCATTACTTTTATTTCCTTTCAAAGTATTTGGAAAATAATGATGAAATATCAGATATTATAAAAAGAAATTTGAGTATTTTTAATACAAACCAAATAGATTATTTTATGAACAAGTATACAAACATTATAACGGTAATAACAAGAGTGAATAGGATATTATTGCGATCAAAAATGTCAGACCGGGAATTCTATGGATCAAAAGAAATTTATTTTACAGGTTATGATGTCAGATTTGTTATAATCATCATCCACTCCACCACTCCGGTCGGACCACAATTAAAAAATCATAATAATCATTCAATTAACAATGAGAAAACCAAATAACCACATATAAACATATAAACCTGAAATTCACATAAAATTATAATTATCGTATAAATGTCAAAGATAACACAAAAATGTCTTAAATCCGCCGATCGCACAATATAAAATTTCGCACATTCGAAATGTGTGAGTGTGAGTGTGATGTGTGTGTGTGCATGTGTGTCTTATCGGTATAATGCATAATAAATTGACGGGCAATAAACACAAGTGTGTAAAGATAATTTTCATTTGAGTGCGTGATACAATTTATATCGATTAAAGTATATATACTCGTACAGAAATACTATAATTACGTATATATTTTATATTCCACATTGTAAAGGTATATTTCGAAATTTAGCTTCAAAACTTGAAGCAGCAAAGTTAGTTGTTTCAGTGCTATGCAATCGTTGCATGAAATACATCGTGCGCGTTTAAACTGCGAAGTTAGTTCATGAAATTGCAAAGTGAATATTTGTGGGTGGTTGCAATAATATTATATCATATTATATCATATTGAAAATAACCCCAGTGTGTTGACGCACCAATAAATGTCTCTCGTATTAAGTGGCTCCTAAATTCAATTATACTAAATATTTTTTAGTGCGTGTTTTTTTAAGTGAAGATTAAAAAATGACTACAACGATTTTTAAAGTTGCCGCAACGGTTGGATTCGTTTTGGTGGTTATATTAGCGGTTGCCCTTGGCCTAGTGGTTGGATTGAATCCGTATGCTGTGGTAACTATATAGAACTAAAGATAGATGTTGTGCGGCGGCTAAAACCGTCGACTATGTTTTAACGAAATTTCGTATTGTATTAGCTGGTAACTATGAATAGTTACTCAGTTAAGTCAATCAGTCAATCAATCAGGCAGTCATTCAGTCAGTCATTCAGTCAGTCAGTCATTCAGTCAATCAGTTAGTCTGTCAGTCAGTCAGTCATTAAGTCAATCAGTTAGTCTGTCAGTCAGTCAGTCGAAGCTTGGGCTATTATATGTATTAATCATTTCTGAATGACAATTCGAGATTGTTTTATTTTTAGTATATATATATTTTATATCTCTGTTTTGTGATGAGATTATTATAGCCCAAAAGTATGAGTCTCAAGCTTTATAGTGTATATTACAATATTATTCTTCAACCCTAGCATGGGTACATTATTTGAAGTCGGTAACTCGGCCGCCTGGGCCTCGAAAGGTCCACTGAGCTGAGGTGTTTCGATTATTCATGTGAATGTTTGTACTTTTGGTATATATTTTGTGTAGAGCTCCATATTTATTAATCGGAACAATCATAGATGACAGCTGTCAAATTTCAGAGCTGCCGCTTGCCCAGAAAAAATGGCGCCAAATTTAAATCGGGCACTCTATATGGGACACCCTTTTTATAATATATATGCTTCACTGCACAGACGGCCAGGAGAATTCCAAGCCAAAGCTGCGTAGTGGCCAATCCGGATGTGGTGCAGTTATAAAAATCCCAGGTTGCTACCAGCAAAGGGTCTTAGAAGTGGAATAATTCACAAAAGAGGCTACAAGGTGTCGGCCATTCTCATGAAGAGAAAAGACGGAGTTTAAACCGACTATGGGCCAACAAGTTACCACATCCGGTTGCTTTAATATAAGCTACATCAATGCAAAGCGGCATGGATTAATCCAAGCCAAAGATATGCAGTGGACACCGGATATGGTAAAGTTTCGTTATTCCTGGAGCCAAATAGCAAATCACAGGTTATTATAGAAGTGGAAGCAGCCACAAAAATAGAAGCATTTAGTATACAGTGGAACGGAAAACCCCATTGTGTCCAAATTTAGCCCGGAGTGCGTTTATTTCTTTATCTAAGATACGTATATTCCAAAATCAATCTAATCTAACGTCATAAGCTGATACTCTATAAAACTGATAATCCCAAAAACAGATAATCTCGAGGATAATCTATGATTGTTCTAAAATGGTACACCCTCAAAACCTTCTAACAACAAAATATATATTTTTTTAAATTACATGTTTTTTTATTCACAACAGGATTTTCAGTAAATCAGATTTGCGATTACACTGTCAATTTTATTGTTACCTAAAGGTCAAATTTTGTATTCAGCTGTTTAAGTTCATTAAGCCAAAAATCCTGAATTATCTCATCTTCTATATTAACATAACCAGTCTGGACATCAGCAAGTCCTTAATATTTTGCCAAATAAGACATTCTTCAGCTGCCCAATTTGATGGGTGTGGGTTGTCTGGCTTGGATGGTTTGCCAACTGATTTGGCCAGATCGCGATTTAATCTGTACGAAACAAAACTTTAAAAATCCTTTTGGGAGTTTGTCCATTTTGAACATAAACCTCTTCTGAATTATTCAAAAGCTCGATGGCTGACAATTTTAATAATAAATGTAATCTCTAATTTTTATTAAATAAAAAAATAAAAAATACAAATAAA
>JAAAKO020049907.1:0-11229 GCA_010015015.2 Bolitophila cinerea
TAAAGATGTATAATGAATTCAGCCATTGGTTTAACTGATTGAATTTCAATAGTATTCAATCATTTATGAATTGAACGTTATGACCAATCAGCTCTATTCAGTGTTGTTTCAATCATTTGAAGAATCAACTTAGACGACTTTTGGATAAACTTTCAACGTTTCCGGAATTGATTGATCAATCTTTTAAGTAAAATCAGTTCAATTGAACTCAATGTTTTTAAATAGTTGAAACAATGTTGTGAAAAAATGAATTTAGTTACTAAGTAGTTGTTTTAACTGTGAAATAATTAAAAATCAGTGGATGCCAATTCAGAAAACAATTGATTCAATTGTGGGGTTTTCTTTCAGTGTATAGAGAAAAATGGCACCGGTTGTTTATTTATAGAGAAAAATGGCTCCGTTTTTTGTATCTATAGAGAAAAATGCCTACGGATTTTTATCTATACAGAAAAATGGCACCGGTTTTTTTACCTATAGAGAAAAATGTCATCGGATTTGTATCTATAGATAAAATTGGCATCGTATTTTTATCTATAGAGAAAAATGGCATCTGATGTTTTTTATCTATAGAGAAAAATGGCATGTATGTACAGATAAAAAAGGATCGATTCGATTTAGCTATAGAAAAAAAGGTACCGGATTTTTAACTATAGAGCAAAAGGTAACAAAGCATTATTTATAGAGAAAAATGTTTAGGATTTTAATCTATATATAAAAAATAATAAAAAAAATATTTTAAATAGAAAAATGTATCGAAAAAATAAACGTTTCCATATGGAGAGTGAGAGTGCAGAACTATCAAAGCGAAAAGAGTTCCTTGGTGGCTCGTGTCAAGAGATCATCACGGTATGGATTTAGTAATCTAGAGAAAAACGGAAGTGGATTTGTTATCTATAGAGAGAAAAACGGCAAGGGATTTTTATCTTTAGAGAAAATGGATTGAAAACACTGATACAAAATTTAGGCTGTGAAAACTTCATTTTTCCTACAGGAATACTGGATTTTTATCTATAGAGCAAAAAGGTACCGGAATTTTATCTATAAAGCAAAAATGTACCGGTTTTTTATCTATAGAGCAAAAATATAACGGATTTTTATCTATAGAGAAAAAAGGTACCGGATATTTATCTATAGAGTAAAAAGGTACCGAATTTTAATCTATAGACAATAAAGGTACCGGACTATTTTTAACTATAGAGCAATTATTGACTCCTGGTTTTGCGTGTTGTGGGTTCATATAATGCCTTAAAAGCCTGCAGGGATCCAAGTTATTTGTTTGTTTTTTGTTTGTTCTGACTTATATTTTATATAGGGTGACACAAATAATTGCAATTGAAATTTTAACAATCTATGAATTTTGAGATATGTGATTTCGTAAAGCGTAAGGTTCTAGAAGCATGGTTTTCAGGAGTGTAGGTTTCGAGAATCGCAGGTTGCAGATGTCGAGATCTTTAAAACATCCGCTAAGTTTGCTTGTTTTTTGCTTACTTTGTTGTTGTTTTTTAAATAAGGTTTATGGTTTACACAATTTGAAAGTATTTCTATGTTTTTTTACTTTTGGATGATACTTTTTAATTATTATTTTTATACAAAGGTATACAAATGTGATCAAAACATAAAATGAATTTAAATCTCAGTATTAGCTCTGATTTGATAACAGAATATTTTCAATTTTAATGCATACACGGTTCTAAGGTTAAAGGGCCCCAACTGGGACCCTATGAAAATCTCTCCGGAAATTTCTTCGGATTATTTATGTAAGGGTTTGTTTCTGACGTAATGATGGCGATATTCTTCCACTTCACCCAATGCTGCTATATTTGAATGTAAATTTAGCATAGTATCAACTTTTCCCGGCCAGGTTCAATGTGCTCGTGCGCAATTTTTATCAGCCGTGCTACCAGAAAAAGTCACGTGCGTGCACACTGTACGGTATAGTGAACAGGTCAAGCTGACTCAAAGACACGACACACAGCCACACACAATAAATATCTTCCGATAAATCAACACTCTCGCGTTCGAACAATACTTTTTGTGTGATTGTGAGAAGCTCAAATGATCTACAATCTTCTTGTTAGCATTCTTACTTTCTTTTCGCGCGCCATTCAACGTTTGAATCTCGCGAGTGTCAAAAGATACCAATCAAATGTACATATAGTAAATATAGTCGTGTACACATATTTGAAGGTGAAGTACGCTCGAGTGATTCCGAATAAATTTCATACCGATCGAAAGTTAAATGGTCTTTGTTTCTTTCGGATTTTTTTTGTAGTCATTTCTTGGGATTTTGTAGGAATTTTTGGCAAGTTTATTTTTATATTTTGCTCTTCTTACTTGGAGTCAGATTTTTTTGTTCTTATGTGTTCCCAGCTGACGAACATTGCCGTGCATTGTTTCGGTTAATCGCTAAACATCCGAGCAGAGCATTCTGAAGTAGTCGTGATCGACGAGATCTCCACAGAATTGAGCATGTGTTCTGTAATAGCTGCGCCACAATCAAACCTACAATCATATTGAATTCTCGTTGTTGGTGCACAACAATTCCCATCAAAGTGTATCCCGATCGAGCGCACCCATATTCACATGCGCAGAGTATACACACACACACCCACAAACAGAAGTATCAGTTCCAGCAGGTAGTTCTTGTATATTCTATATAAAGTATATATACATCCGCATGCAATCTAATGCATCATCGATTCTTGTAAGCGAGACTCTCTTTTGTGAATTTTTGTGAGGAGTTTAGAAGAGCCTCGCAGCGCGCATGCACAACATTGTCTTATATATATGAGCTTCTGCTGCGACGACAACAAAGACCGCGCGACCATCGAAGACGACGATGACTCCGGGAACGTGTGCTTTTCTCAGAAATCCACTTTGATGCTTGTCTATATGCGTTCATATATGACTATATGTTTATATGTGTGTGTATGAGCATTAGTGTAAACAAACACAAGCGCACTGTGTATATAAACAAGACACAGCTGATTGTGAGCGATGCCACGGAATTTAGATTCACTTGCAATACTGGTTTATGTCGTGTGAGTGCAACGCGCGCCGCTCCTCCCGGTTTGTACAGCACTTCGATGCACAGATGAATAAAACGGCATGTATTTGTTTGTGTTGAGTGCATTTGTGTGCAATGTGCATTATATATTTATACTGTATATTTGTCCTAAGAAGATCTTCCTCCATTACAAGCACAACACAAAAAAACGTGATCTCGACTTGCACACACACACACACAGACAGACATAATTTATGTGTAATGGTTGCCCGATCCACGCATCTCACGAGCGTCACAAAAAGCTGCCCGCCAGATTCGATCTTCAGCTCAATACACACATAATCTATCTATATATATATACATTTTTTAATATATACAATATACTATACAAATTGCATAAATGCACAAACTGCAATCGATATGTCCGTCCGTCTGTCCGTCCCGCGTGTGTGTGTGTGTGTGTGCCCGCACTTGGGGTTTTTGTGCGCTTGACAGACAACTTGATTGAAAGTAAAAATTTCTTCCTGTTCTAGCGGTTTCTGCACGGTTGCTGCGCCTGCTCCGCGCGGAATCTCAATTACGGTTCACGCCGCGGTTTAAGTGTGTGCAACGTGTGCAGCGTGCATCGCGTCTCTCCGCGGTTATTGAATGTGCGATTTTTATACTGATCGCGTGTTTGTGTGTGTGTGTTTTGTATTAAATGCATGTTCTTTTTAACGCGTCGTAGGTCTGTCGACGTTTTTTCTGCAAGCGCACGCAAATGCCGCAACATATTTTTAATACTGTGCTGTGTGTATATAGTGTATATGTCGTGTGTTGAGTGAATTGCGTGAGTTACTGTAATTGAACACGAGTCTTATGCGAGCGTGCGTTTGTATATACTGTATATCATATTTATTGAAAAATATGCAGTTATAATAATTCGTAAGGCGTATATAGCAGGTTTATTATAGCATTCAGACAGGTAAACACTATGGTACCCCGTACAGTAGACAAATTTGAATTAAGATTTTTTAGTACTTGAATATTTCTTGAAATTAGTGGAAATAGAGTTAAAAAGTAAAGTAATGACTAAAAATATTTATTCGTTTAAATCTATTTTCAAACAATTTTCTATGATTTTTCCAATCATAAAATTCAACCAACACTGCAGCTGTGAAATCTATGTGAATTCGGTAAAAATAATAGATTTATATTTTTATTTTATTGTAGAATTCATTAAATTCGATCAATTCTTTCGCAAATGACCCAAACAATTTTTTTATCGAATTCTTCCGGAATTGGGTGTGGTGAATTAATATCAAGAAATGTTATCTCACAACGATTGTGCATTATCGCCACAATGTATTTTTTGTTTTTCAATAATGAGATCTAACGTCAAGAAATTGAGACTTATTCTCATGCAAAATCTAGAGAATAATGACAGGCCCAATGTGACTTATTCTTTAGAGACTTAACGCCAGGAAAAATTGTGAGAGTAATGCACAGGCACACTGTGACTAATTGCCAGATTTTTTTTGTGGAAATACGTCTTTTGAGAATAAGTCACAGTCAGTCTGTGCATTATCACCAGGTTTTAATTCACTTGAGAATAAGTCACAGTCGACCTGTACATTACTCTCACGATTTTTAGTTCCGTTAAGTCTCTTGAGAATAATCCATTTGTGACTTATGGCCACAATGTTTTTGTTGAACGATGCCGAATTGATGTTCCCGGGTTTTCGGCGACACTCTTGTTTACAGCAGCGTTGTTTTCAAGAGACCGGCCAGTACGCCGACGTACAGGAGACTTGCCGTCCATAATTGACCCAGTTTCCTCAAATTTATTGATCACTCTTCGAATTGTTGACCAATCATATATATTCATTTTTATTTCAATAATTTTAAAAATGAAAAATGTGTTACATAAGCTTTCAACGTTCCCGGAATTGATTAAGGGCTATTTTCTTCACTATCACAAGTTGAAGCTAATCGGCAGGTTGAAACTAACTGCTATTTGAGACAAACTTGTCAAGTTGAAGAACAAGTTGAAATTCGTTTTTCGGCACTAGAAGTTGAGCATAACTAGAGGTTTTCAACCGGCTGCTAGCTATCAACTTGCTCTTTATAATATCCTGGAAAATTGTGTTTTAAACTGCATTTGACAGCGATAATGACAGTTTTCAACTTGTTGATCATAAAGGAAATGATAAATAGTGTTTTATATTCGAATTGTGTTTGCCAAAAATGAATAAATTGATGCTGGAGCTGACGAAAAGAAGAAAAAAAACGTGATGCTAGCATGCAAGAATGTAGCATAATGTATCTTTTCAGCAATTCACTGTCGTAAAGTAAAGGCTGCTATTAAAATTGTAGTTACATTTAAAATAAAAAAAGTTATTGTGTTTTTTGTTTTTTTTTTGTCTTGTTTTTCCAGCGGAAAACATATTGGCATTACAACCAATTTCAAATATTTTTTGTAGAGGTGTGGGACGCTTTTTTTCATTTCTAATGGGTTTTCATATGGCTTTATAATGAAAAAATACCGAATTTAAGTGATATTTTAAGTTTCACATGCACAAAAAAAAATTGTAGAAACGAAAATAAGTTAAAACGCCAAGTTAATAGCTAAAATCTTGAAGGGGATTTTAGCTCTTAACTTGTGCTTTTTCGCTGAAATTGATAAATCGGGAAGTTTATATCCACCGACAGTTGTCAACTTTCCAAAATCGAAAGTTGATAACTCAACTTCAAGTAAAGAAAACTGCCCTAAATACTTCCGATTTTACCAATCTTTTGAGAATCAATGTTTTTATTTAGTTGAAACAATTTTGTAAATAATTGAATTCAGTTTTTAAATAGTGGTTTTAACTGTTAAATAATTGAAAATCAGTATACTGAATGCCAACTCTGAAAACAATTGATTCAATTATGTGGTTTTATTGCAGTGAGAAGAAAGTAGTTTTAAAAATGGCAGCCGATGTTTGTTTTAATAAATAGAGTATGTACGCTTTTCAGACAATTTAGTTGTGCTTGTTTTGGTGTGTGAACCTGCTGCGGACGCCTGCGACTCCTCTGTTTGAAACGCTGTTTTTTTTTTTTAATTTTCAAGAAACTCTTAACTATCAGGTATGGAATTATATTACAATGCGCCCATTCAGTCGCCTACGTGCTGAGCCATTTTATTTAAGTCGGTCCGCCTTCCCATCATCATTATCTAGTACGGAAATGTTACTTCAAGATAGATTCAAGTAAATCTTGATTTCTCGATATTTTCTGTTTTTGAACTAGATGGGACATATTCTTGATGTATAAAATTTATCTCGATTAGAATTGTTTCCGAGGTAGAAAAATGAATGACATATGAAGATTTGAGATGACTGATTTGTCCTACTCGGATTGGTATCGATAATAATTCGATGAAAATTCTATCTCCTACTAATAGAACTACACTGAGAGACTGGAATTACCAATAAATGGTCGTTTTTCAACAAATTCTGCAAAAATGATAAGGATAACCATCAAAATTGTTACGATAACAACTTCTATTGGTAATATCACCATTAATAACTGTTCTTCTAACCAGTCCCTGAAAAAAATGAGACAATTTTCGAAACAAAAGATTTTGTCGGTGTTTTCTTCATCAATTTTAAGGATATAGTGGAAGAGGTAGTTACGAAATGTGTTGTTTCATGCAAAATACCATTTTTCCTGAGAACTGTGCTTATTGCACAAACGACCCAAAAGTATTTTTCAGTTTTCCATTTATATTTTATGTTTTATGGGTATATATAAAAATGTGAATAAAATTAAATTTATTTTCATATTCAATTTTTTGGCTCTTCTAAAATTATTTTATCGGGTCCCCCGAACCATTAACCAAACATTTAATTATTTTTTTAATTAATACCTTTTGAAAAAAAAAAAATGTTTGTATAACTTAAAGGCAGGAATTTACATATCGGCATTTTTATATTTTCTGTACAAATTTAGATACATAAATATATCTTTATGGTGTTAAGATTTTTACATATTGGCATTTTTATCATCGTTAAGTACCGAGAGCAAAAATGCCAATATGTAAAATTCCTAACACCATAAAACTTAACGTCATCTATTGCAGGGCAGATGGGATATACAGTGACTGACCAGAAAATCAAACATGACCATAATTAAATATAGATAGTTCTCAATATATTTGACTTAGTATGTATGGTACTTCTATCATTTAAATATAATTTTTAAAAAATGGATAATTTATTAAAAAAATGCCTCATTACATTTTATCCCCAAGACCAAGTACTTTAGAACATTTCCTTAAAAGGACTTAGAAAAACAACCTAAAATTTATGTTTCTAATAACATTTTGAGAGTCAGATAGGGAAAGATGTCGTGATTCACACATTTTATCCAAGATTCACCTAATCTATTACCCTCAATTATTATCGCACTATTATCCAAATACAGGGTTGTCCCACAAACTTTGACCATCTTCAAACCATTAAAGGAAGGCAGTGGGTAAAATGTATTGAAACCATTTTTTTAAATTTGATTACTATTATTATTATTATTATTCGATTTAATTAAACAAATAAATTATTTCTCTTTCAAATGACGATGATAAATATATATTACAAATTCATGATTTGGCCCATCTGCGCTCCAATGGATGACGAAAACCCTGTCTAAATAATTTCTTATTATTTTATCTTTTTTATTTTTTTTACGGGGAATTGTTGTTTGCGCTCCTTCGTGGAATTGTAGTTTTGTGGGTATAGTAGTTTTATGGAAATTATAGATCGAACCCTTTATAATTGTCGGAAAAATAACAAAACATCTGATATTCAGTTAATGATTCGATTAATCGCTGTACTACATAAACTTTAAAAGTCGTGATGCCTGGCCAGCTGCTTTTTGTGCTATGCTACTCGGGCATATATAATGGACATACTGAGCACTTAGCAATTCGATACCAGACCGCCACACTTAACATATTTACCGGCCCAATTCAAAAGCCAAACCAAACTCACTTTCGGTTCATCACTCCGTATCCGTATAAGGTCAATTCGCAATTTCCCACATTACAAACAAAAACAAAAACTAAACAAAAAAAACTAAATTATACGCGTAAAATTTCTCCTCAATTCGCCATTATGAATTGGCATTGTTTTTACGCACACACACACACTCAATCACAATATATAATACATGTGTAATATTTTGACGATCGCGTCTGCGCAGATCGAATTATAAATTGACGATTCGACACATAGGTGATCTTTCCATGATGTATTCATGTAGACATGACTTTGACTATACAATATTCACCCATTTGGAATCTAGCGGCAAGAAGATGGGCTTCTCTATACTACATATTTAAGAGTTTGCGCGTGCGCACCCGAACAAAAGCGAAGATCAGGCAAAAACGATCAATTATAAATAGTTAACTTTTCCCGCGATATCGTTTTGCGTCCATTTGACCACAGACCCAAACAAGCTCAAGCTCAGCTGAAGAACAACCAAAAAAAAAAACCCGGCGATGGACCTTAATACGAAACAAGCGTCTCCGGGCGCATTGGCCACTACGAGTATTACTATATACGAATTCAATGCCGATAATTTAAAAAAAATGGATTTTATTGTATATAATAATATACCATTCAAGCGAGATTCGTACGTACAACAGGTATCGAATCGACATCGGCATTGAACTTCACGATCGCCTAAAATACAAACCTCTTGCGCATGCGCGTGCGCACTTTTTTGCGCGATTGTATTATTATACATATTATACATATCGATCGGTAAACAACGCTTTATGAATTAACCGCCGCGCGCGTTTGCTCGCTTGTTTTTGGAGAGAGAGAAAAAAAATTATGGAGCACAATCGAAAGTGTGCGCGCGAGGAACGTTTAAAAATCGAAATTTCTCGCAGAACTCAGACGAAAGAAATAATATTTAAGATGAAGAAAGAAAAAAATTGTAATACACATCATATATATTATACAAATAAGTCATGTGTGTCTGTGTGTGTGTTGTCCAATTTTGCGCAGTGCGTTGGCAAAAACAAATAACATAACAATTTCACTCTGTCACCGCCGGCAGCCACCGCGCGTGCGCGCGTTGCGTCCGTCCGTCGCGTCGGACTGATGGACTTTGTGAAATATGTCGGCCATAATTACATGCCGGCTAAATATTGTGCTCAGGTATTTATTGTCTTACAAGACATACTTACATATTGTACTCGTATACATTGTTATGTGCTGCCGTTTTCTTGGCGAGCGTTTAAAATTTATATAGTAACAATTGCGCGTGCCGCGCTTGAGATATTTCGTTGGCAGTGCGTTTTTGTGTATAATATACTTTGAACTCTAGGTGTAGTTGGTGTTATTGTTGTTGTGTGTAAGTTTGGAATTCGGCACTTTTCCCTGTAACACACATAGAGCGCAAAGCATTCTTGGGAACTGCGCTCGAATAAAATATACTCTCTATTTGGCAAAGGCGGCGGGCGGCGGATATTATGTTTTGCAAAACTGAAAAATCATTGGCGTAATACTTTTTTTATTGCTGTTGTTTGGGTTATGCATGAGATTAAGCTATTCAGGCTCACTGCTGGGGGGAGTGTGTCAACAATAGCCTCGGTAGCATTCAATATAATGCGCAATGCAAACAATTTAATATATTTCACATTGGATATTATATATAGTTTATTCGAATACTATAAAACCTTTTATGTAGTAGATATTATAATACAAATAATAAGATAATAACAATGTTTTATAATATATATATACATTGTGTTTTTGGCTGAAGTTATTATAAGCGCATGGGAAATTGCGTTGTCAAATATGGAATTGCGCTCGTTCACCATTCACGAAATATTGTGATCTTACCAAACCGATATGCGCGCGAGTTGAGCTATTTTTTTCTTCTCTAGTTGTTGTTGAGTCCCCCGCGTCCCCCGTTCGTCACCCATAAATGCGACTAATGCATATATATATGGTACCGAATAAATGGCACACACATACAGACATAAAACCACTGCAACTGCACGTGCCCTGAGAACGTGGCGGCTGTAGTGCGCTGGGGCAAAACGCAAAAGTGTTTGTCACGAAGTCGCGCTCGATTTTTTAGGTAATTCAATTGAACACACACCGACACACCGGTTATGCGATTATCTTTGTACTTAATAGGCGCATACGTGCATAATATATATATCTATATATACATATATATGTGACCTAAGTGCGCATTACTCACTGTGCTCTGCATTATGTTAATTGTATTAGTTATTTCGTTTTTAAAAGGTCCTTTGTTTGGAGCGGGGTTTTGAAGATTGTTTAAATACGATCTGTATGTACTTAGAATGAAATGCGAACTTTAAATGAAAACAATGGCTTTTTGGTAAATAATGACTTGATTGGTTGTTTGATTTTAGTCCCGTAGGCGGCGGCGGACAAATCTCAATTCCAAGTTTATAGATATCCGATCAATTTCTTAAAAATAGATTGGAATCTGCATATTTGAGTCTTGAAATATTTCTCTAATATTTTTGCAGTAGAATTAATAAATATTTTGTAAAAAAGCGTTAAAATCGAGCTATTATCGAATTATTTTACCTTTTTGCTCTGGTATAAAAAATAGTAATAAAAAAACTATTCAGAATCGATCTACTTTCGAATTATATTATAGTATTTTTCTATTGCTATTTATCTTGAACAAGTCTCGAAATATTTCTCGGAAATATTTAAAAAACAAATAAAAAAATATTTAATCTATTTTTGAATTATTTTTTTGTGTTTTTTATACCTATCTCTCAAAATTATATATTAAATAGATATTAGTAGAGATTGGAATTTCGGTGTCAAAAATGTATAAATATGCACTATAAAAAAAATAAATAAAAAATGCCAAAATATGCACTAAAATTTTAAAAAATGCACTAAAAAATAGGAAATATGCAAATTAAAACATAGAACTATTAGTAAATATGAACACAAAATATATATTTTTATAGGAAAATAATAAATGTATACGTAATTCAATTATACATTATTTTATGGGTATACATAAATCGAGCCTTTAAAAAAATAGTTTACACAAAATATAAAAATATTGTTACCATGAAAAAATATTTGGTAACTTAAATAATTGTTACTTTGATATACAAATTGTCATTATAAAAAAATCCTAAAAAAAGAATTTGTACATGCACTTTTGTATGTTTATGTGCTGGTAACATG
>JAAAKO020049918.1:0-11228 GCA_010015015.2 Bolitophila cinerea
GGATTTTTTTGATGTTTTCATCCGTTATTGCCTCTTTTGGCCGTCCACTGCGTTCATCGTCTTCGGTGCTCATATGGAAGGTTGGTACTATATAAAACAAAATGGATTTTGTACTAGTGGCGCCCCCTCATAGAAACGATACGAACTTGCTTAAAATTGCTACAGCCCCAGTAACGTATAAAATCAAAAGATTGCTCACTCGTCAAGAATCTAAATCTATAATTATATACTTGCATCAAGCCGAACTAAAATAGCGATCGGATAGTTAATTTAAATGACCTTGACCTCATAAATATATGCATGAATACATGAGTATAATAATAGATTTTTACTTGATGTGAGAATATATGTTTATACTTTTTATAATACAACCAAATACGGTAGGTGTTTCCGGAAAAAAACATATTTACACACACATTTTTGTAAAAAAAAACCCTTTGAACTAATCCTAAACCCCCACCCACCAAATCCGTAAAATATATGCGTAAACGTTGAATGACTTTGAGTGTGAATTGGATTTTTAGCATGTGTACACTCTGCTATCAAATATTTTGGTATTAGAATCGTAAATAATAATAAAATGCGTCCGTCCGCGTTTCTCGTGTAATTGTATCATTTCAGTGGTGTGTTTGTACGCATTAAGGACAAGAACCTCCATGTTGACTGTTTCAAGTGTGCAACATGTGGCACCTCGCTGAAGAATCAGGGTTATTTCAATTTAAATAACAAGCTATATTGCGACATTCACGCAAAAATGGCGGCAATTAATAGTCCGCCACCTGGCACCGACGGCTATCGACCAGTGCCAATTCAACCGTAAGTGTTTTCTCAACATATATATTTGATTTATTTTCAATGGAAAGCACAATTCGATTTCATGACTCAGAGTATATTTATTTGTGTTCAGTTGTAGTTTTTTTTGTAATATTAATACATTTATTATTTTTATTGTTTTACTTAGGAATACGAAACTGAGCGCTAACACCATTTCTGCTGCCTTAAATGCACACCAGAACGGAAACGGACAAGCCAATGCTAACGTAAGTTTTAAATTTAATTAAAAAAAAAACATTTTCTAATGCGTGTTCATTTTTAATTAAATTTGTGTCTCTAAAACCTAACACCTTTGCAAAATCTTAATCTAATATAATTTACAAAATGCCTCATTGCGCACACAGTAAAATGCATTTACCGTGAGCGTGTTTGTGTGTGTGTGTGTGTACCTTTATGTTTGAAACGCTTGCCAATATTTACAGCATGACTATCTGTTGCCAACACATTCTCGAACCAGTAGTTCAGCATCGTCCGTTGGCAGTTCATATCTGAGCAGTAGTGATTCGAACAAAGCTTCGCCCAGTAAGAGTTCATCGCCAGTGCATTCACGTCAAGGCAGCAATAGTCTTATTATCAATAACTCCAATGGTTCATCGAAACAACAAGAGAACGACAAGAATATTATAAACTCAACGTTTCATCAAGACGCTCCATCCACATTGCTGCCTAACTACCAGGCAAAAATAAACGAAGAAATCAAGCAGTTCCGGCGGCCTAGTGACGACGACATTGATCACCATTCACGTAACACAAAAACACCTTCGAATTTAGAATCGATTTACGGAACTATTCGACCACACAATAAGAAAATGATGGACGATGAATTCAACTATAAAACTTTAAGTGGCAGTGTTATTAAAAGTGTGTTTCCGCCAGGCAAAGCTAGCCCAGGATCATATAAGGTATTTTCATTTAATTAGATGGACCTATTTATATTGCTTTTTTCTCTAATGTTTTTGTTGTGTTTTAACAATAATTGTTTCCAATTTTTTTTTATTGGATATAATTTTAATGGTTTTTCATACTTTTAGTTAAACTCAAGCTTGTCCGGACCTAAGCCATTCAATTATGGCTCTGCTCCTCCAGCCGCCGGACCAAAGAGTCCTGCCTCTTATCCACCACCGCAACAAAACAACGCTGTCAACTGGTCCCAACCGAAACCAGCACCAACCAACTATGCTCCCCAACAGCAAAGCTATGCCCCAGCTCCACAAAACAACTATTCAGCGGCTCCAGTGCAAAACTTCTCTACCCCAGCAAATAACTACACGAACAACAATTTCGGATCAAACACTTTGCCCCGTTCTGTCGCCCAATCTGCCCCAGGTGAGTGAACAGCATTCCGCCTACTGAGGATGAATTCTTTATAATTTAGCTATAGTTTCATAAATTGCAAATCAAAAGAATCACAAAATTAGGCTTTCTCACAACTTCAACACACCCACACACACAAACATTTCAAATACACACAAACATCACATACAATATTCTTATATACTTCCGACACAGGGCGCTACAACACCACACATAAGTCTACCGGATACAATCACAGTAGTTACGAGTCGTACAACAGACAAGGTACGGCTGCTGCACCCCAATCTGTTGCCTATGCTGGCCAAAACACACCCTATGTATCTCAGGCCAATGCTCAATATCATAACACTAACTACAACAATTCTAGAGCCTATCACTAAAAGATGTATATAGAACTCTTAAAATTCTATATAGTTTAATTCAACGCACTCTAAATTCTTATATATAATATCTAGCATTTGCAAAAGAACTTTAAATTCGTGTTGTTTCCAATTCTGCATTTAAACTGTACACTGAAAGAAATATTTTTATTTTAAATCTGCTGTATATATATAAAATGTTTCTCAAAATCATTATTATTTTTTTGCAAACAATTTACGTATATTTTGTAGGGATTATATTATAATAACGTGAAACAACATCGAATTAAATATATTTATCACAGACATGACTGCAATAAAAAAAATTATAATCATATAAAAATATAAATTTTGTATGTATGTCTGTGACAAATATAATCATGTTTGCGTCCATTATATCAGCGCTAGATATAAGATTTTTTTTCGGGTAGATCCATGAGCTAACTTTAATTTCTTTTTATTTAATTACAATTTCAAATCTCTTATCGTAGTATTAGATAGCTACATACATTGTGAAAATCTAAGAAAAAAGCAGGCATATAGAAAACACACACATCAACACTTACGTAATGCATCACACTCGCACACGCTCTATAAATACTATATTTAATTAAACATACACTCACACATAAATATACATTTTGTAGAGAATTATTACTAGATTGGTACTATTGAAAATAAGTTTTTTTGATCGTTGTTTTAAAAAAATAAATATTCTTATTCAAAATTTAAATTTCTTCGTAATTTATTATAATAAAATCTACACAGTAAACACACACACACAAGCACACGCACATAACATATTTATTTTTTAAATGCAAATTATTCAATTAACTTTAAATTCTAAGGCTTAGCTAGTCACGCTTATCTAACTAAACATCTTTATTATTTTTCTTTTTTCCATTATTTGGTCCAAAAACAAACACAATCCATTTTCTTTGACAATGCAACCGCACACTTGACACTGACACACGACTATATATGTACACAACTCCTTTGCCTGTCAAACATTATTGTCTCTGTGGTCCCTGTTTTTGTGGAAAAAAAACCTCTCCAGAAACAATTCCACAACCCTTCGAATCGTTTGAAGACGAGTCTATCGATGAACTATCTCGACCGCCGACTTCGCTTTTTAGCTGGCCACCATTACCCGAAGAAGATCACGATGCACCAACAGCCTCGCCAATGTACGTTCCACCACCCGGTACACAGCATATAAAGGTTAAGCCATTGCGGCCTCCAATTAGTGAGGCTATCGATAGAGTACCAGCTTCCTGGCTAGCTCAACAAAGTCGATCTGCACCCGAGTTAACGGCACAGAATCTTAAGCAGCACAATGCTGAGCTAGCTGAAAGCTGTTCGGAAAGTTACACGTCAACGTGTACCACAACAACAACTACTTCTGAAGAATACCAACGGATGTATCAGGCACATGCAAGTCAAGCCAGTCAGCACACATACGATCAGTCTGCGTCTGAGTTAGAGTATAATAATAGTGTTGATTTAGATATGATATCGATACAACAACAACACGGATCTATAACGTCATCGGCCTCAAATGATCTTATTACCTTTTCGGGTCGACGCAGTGCCCAAGAATGTGTAGAATCTCTATCAAACACGGTCGATACGTGTCAGCTTGTACATTATCTAAAAGAGCACACACCTGTTCCAGAGATAGCTCCTATAAAATCAGGAAAGAAAGTTGAGTTTGCCGATCCCCTGTTGCAGCCACACCAACATCAGCAGCAATATCGAGCAGACCAAGAACAGATTCAATCTACAAATGAAAATCAAACTTTTGCTCAGCAATATCAATCACATGATGATAATGAATACCAACATCATGATGAAAATTACCATGCTGTATCTGAACAGTACCAACCGCCCCCTGTTGAAAAGTATCAGCCACCGATTCAAGAGTATCAATCTGTAGTAACTGAAACGAATCCATTACCACCACCTAATACACCAAATGCATTCCCACAGCCATGGACAAGTAGTATGGTTAAAGCTTTGACTACAGCTCCTGATGAACCCTTTCACATATCCGAAATTCCTCAAACAGAGTATACGAGCTGTTGCGATACAATTAAATGCTATGCCAGTGAATCATGCAATGTCGATCTGAGTTACAAAACCGGTTCGACCAAAGAAGTTTACGAGCATGTACCCAGTGAGGCAGATGCAATTCATAGTGCTCGTAAGGAAGTCATAGAAGAACTTTGTCAGCGAAAAGAAATGCGCCAGTTGACATCATCTCAGAAAAATGAAAAACCTACAGATGCAAAACCAATTGAATTGCCTTACCTGAATGAAACTGAGAAAATATCGAATATGTCTGGCGTCTTAACAATTGCGTCACCTTATCCGGTTGAGTGGACCCGACCATTTGATGATCCTATTCCTTTACCCGATGAAACTGTACCATATTTTCCACCTCCGATTTCAATGACTCCATACGAGAAAGAAGATCGTTTTGCAAAAAAATCACCATTCTGTGATGCACTTGTTACTGCCCCTCTGCGTTCGTTTACTCCGTTTGATCATGATGTTATCACTCAATTGGAAGATTTGCCAACTCCAAAAGAGGAACTATATCTAATTGATGCATTAACTATTGCTCCTACCGAACCGGTTCACAAGCTAAACCCAGAACTTCCGGCAGTCACTGAAAGTGAGAAAATTATATTTGCTGAAAACGATCGGCTAGAGAAACAGGCTCAAGAGGTTAAGGAAATAATTGCACATACTATTGACACACAAATGGATCGTCAGATTTCTGCCTTTGCTAAGTTTACAGGATTTCGTTCTGTGAATCCGTTCAAGCCACGTTCTGAGTCAATTACAAAACTGAACTCGACTCGAGCTTCTTTTGCGGAACCCCCCACCGTGCCCGTTGTCACAGAGGATGAACCCAGTCCTCAGTCATTGTCATACAATACAACCACAACAGAGCCACAACACCTCTCATTTCCACCCCCTCCCGGTGTCAAGTGTAAAAGCTATGTACAGTCTGGCTTGCACACACCCGGAACCATACCAAAGTATCAGCGACAATGGTTCAATCTTCCATCTCAATCACCTGTTCGAACCCCCGAACCGCATGAACTAAAAGAGAATGTTCCTCTTGCTTTCGTAGATATTACCCATGATGCTTCTGTGGATTTACCCAAACCAGTAGCGGTAACTGCGTCTGTGGCTACCTCACAAACGCAGTCATTTTGTACCGTTCAAGAGACTCACGTTCAAAAACAGTCTGAGTCATCTCAGTGTATCTCTCAACAAACTGTTGCAGCCAAATCACCCGCTCCGGCAAAACTGCCTGCTAAGCCAGTCAAACCAGCCGGTCTACCAGTTGTCACCATGTCCTTTCAGGCACTCGAGCCAGAACAACAGCGAACTGTGAGCCCATACCGTCCGTTCACTCCATCGCTTATCAATAGTCCAGCACCTACCGTACCCTACTATCAACAGGCAAAGAATTTAGTAGTCGAAGATTGTGGCATTTCGTCGTCACATCTCTACGATCCACGTGTACCTTCTCCCCTATCCATCAACCGTTGTGCATCACCAGCAGCGGGTCCACCACCAAACCCACTGCGTGTTCAACCACCAAGAAACCGAAGTCCATTTCCTAGAGATTTAACCCCTTCGCCTAACCAGCACATCTCATTTCCACCGGTTTTTACAACCGAAGAATTGTGCCCACTTGATCAATATCTTCCAACCCAACATTCGTATAGATCACCAAGCCCATCTGGCGGTAAGGTTTTGTCTCAATACCAAACATTGAGTCAGTCCGGCGCACAGAGTTTTACCGATAGGCCAGAGGTTATTCAACAACAGCAAATCGGTAATCTGAACATTCAGTCTCGTTCAAAGGAAAGCGAGTTAAACGAGGAAAAACGATCAGACTTTCAGAGTGCCAGCACAACTCAGGTGGGTAATACACAAGTTCAGCGAAGAACTCGGGTAGTTGAAGAGTTTGAGCATACGCAGAAGGCAAAATCAATTGAGATTTATAAGTCGTCAGGCGGTGAGCAAGTTCGATCTATTACAGCCGGTCATGGTGTGCCACAGCCTGCTCAGCAGAAATGCTACTCTGCCACTGTGGCTGCTTCCCAAGCAGCACCACTACCATCGGGCACTCGAAAAATGTCTAGTAATGGATTCGTTGCCAAACAAGCTAAACGATTGTCCTCGGCTAGTCAGTACTCTGCTGATTTGGCCACGTATCAATCTGCCTTTCCCCAAATATCTTCTCCAACACCCCAAGCCTCATTTCCAATTAAAAGTTTTGCTCCAATAATCGAGAAACCAAAAGAGCAAAGCTACAGTATCAATTTATCCGATAAGCCCAAGTCTGCCGGTCCACCACCCGGATATCCTCAAACTCCTTCGACAAAGACGACAAATGTTACAAAGACCGCACAACAATTAACATCCAGTAAACTCGCACAAACTCAGTCAACTCTGTCATCATTACTAACCTCAGCCACAACAGCTAGATCAACAAACAATGCCCCATACGCAATATCCACAACCACCAATAATCCTCCCTACAAAGTTCCTTCCGCCATACCCGTCCCTGCTTTTAAACCGCCTCAATCAGCGGCCAACGACTTTAAGCCCAGTCAAAGCGCTCCAAATTTCACGCCAACACCATCATCCGGTCCCGGCTTTAAGCCCCCTAACACAATACCTAGTGCTGTTGTGAGTGACCCCTCCCCTGCCAGTGCAGGTCCAAACAAGGGATTGACTTTTGGAGCAACATCGGCGCCGAAACGTGGCCGTGGCGTACTCAACAAGGGTCCCGGTCCTGGCGGACGCGTGCCCCAGTGTGGTTGCTGCAATGCTCAGATCAGGTGATGGGAAACGCGTGTTTTGTTTGTCTTGGTGTTTTGTTTGTCTTTTATTTGTATTTATATTTTAGTTTGGAATGGTTTTAATTGCTAATTTTTATTTTTATTTAATACTTTTAAAATGTTTTGCTATTGTTTTTTATTGTGATTGTTGTGTTATTAACCGATTCAGTTCCACCACCATTGCCAACGGCAACACCACCGACACAGGAAGATTCGTACAAGCGTGGTCATGCAACCGAGCTACTAGAACAACAAGTTAAGAATCTTAAGCATATCGACCAAGTTGACTTTCGCTCAAACGCTGGTAAAATTCTTTCCAATATGCTTGACGCTCGTCTCAACGAACGCCAACAGTCAGAGAACCAAAAACATGACAGCCATCATCATCCGCTCAAGAAAGTTATCGAAATATGTGATTCTAACAATAAACCTGTGGATACAGATGAAAACGACAATCACACAAGATTTCCACTTCCACCTCCACCTCCACCACCTACTTCCAATAAGTATGGATCCCTTAAGTACAAAAAACAAATTCATGTAGAGAATAACACACCAACGATCAAGCACAACTTCCAACCGGACCTGCATAAAAACGGTCTGAAAGATGTAATTCAAGAAATCAAAACTAATTACTGTATTCCTTCGCAAAAGTCACAGAACTCACTGTTTGACGATGCAACTGTTCCAAAAAAAAACTTTTCACCGAAAATCCCGGTAACTCAGCCTAAAACGTTTACGAATAGTATCTCAATACCAAGTATTTCCACAATGCCGGAGACATCAAGTTCTCATGATGAAGTCTTGAACACACCAGTGGTTTTCCGAGACAAGAATTCAAAGTCTGAGCTGACTTCACGAGCACGTGATCGTCGATCGTACATAGCACAGGCAGATCAACAGATTAGCAATAGATTGAACCATAATGATCAGGAAGCAGAAGAAAATAGCGTAAATACCACATCTATTGCAAGTGAGCTAAAAGATGGAAAGCATCCGGTTTGTAGTTGTTGCAATACAAAAATCACAAGGTAAGTGACTCATTATCTAATGGACGCAAAAAGAAATATACTAAATGTCTAGAAGATTTTTTTTTCTGTTGATCTTTTATTTGAATGTAATATTTTGATTTTAATACAAAACTTACTAAATTATTAATTACAACAAACACAGAGGACCATTTATTACGGCTCTTGGTCGCATCTGGTGCCCGGACCATTTTGTCTGCGTCAGCCAAAGCTGCAGACGTCCACTGCAAGACATCGGATTCGTCGAGGAGAAAGGTGACCTCTACTGCGAATATTGCTTTGAGAAGTTCTTGGCGCCTCCTTGTGATAAATGCAACGCCAAGATTAAGGTATTACTAAAAATAAAAAATAAACAATTTAATAACATGTACTTTATATATGTTTTTTGTTGTTGTTGTAGGGCGATTGTTTGAATGCCATAGGAAAGCACTTCCATCCAGAGTGTTTCACCTGTAACTTCTGTGGAAAACTATTTGGTAATAGTCCTTTTTTCCTTGAAGAAGGACAGGCATACTGTGAGGCAGACTGGAATGAACTTTTCACCACAAAATGTTTCGCTTGTGGTTTCCCTGTAGAGGCTGGTGATCGTTGGGTGGAGGCTCTATCGCACAACTACCATAGTCAGTGTTTCAACTGCACGGTAAAGAATATGATTGTATACATTTATTAATATCTTTATAACTATGTAATGTTATTCTTTTACAGATGTGTAAGAAGAATTTGGAAGGACAAAGCTTTTTTGCGAAAGGAGGTCGCCCATTCTGTAAGAACCACGCTCGCTAATTCACTTCTACGGAAAATTCAACCATACACTACACCAGCCCAAAACAAAACCCTGTTCACTTAAGGAAATCGTGCGAGTCAAATATTACATAAATAAATAAAAAATATATAAAGTGTATGAAATAGTTAATCGCTTAAAGTTACTTTAAAATATAATTATGAATATATAAATATTAAATATAAACTACTCGCATCGTAAACATTAAATAAATGTATAAATATACAAAAAAAACTTAATTAAGCTTCACAGTAAACAAAAAATAATTCAAATTATATCAATAATTTATGCAAGTTTTTATTTATAAAACTTGCTGTATGAATTTATAATTTTTAAATTCTTTTTTTGGCTCTTTCGTATTTTTGTTGCATATAAATTCACTAATGTCACTAAGATAATTATTACTTAGTTTTTGCTATATCTTCGCCAATTTAATAATACTTTTGTGTGATATATTTATTTTTGAGCTCGAGCATTAACTGTCACTAGTTTCAATAACTTTATTTTTGTTTGAAAATCATTTCTGACACCACATATGTTGGTTCATTCATAAAAAACTATAATACGATATAGAAAATTCACGATTAGGACAGCAGTTGCTCATTGTTCATCTATTTTGTAAAAAAAAGTTTTTTTTTTGTTTTATATATTAGTAATAATATACACAGAAATCAATACTATATATATGAAAATAAAACATATTTTAGTAACATTTAACACATTATAAATATATATATATATATAAAATATAAAAAATGTCATTTTTGAAATGCAATTTCTGTATATCAGTTTAAATAAATATTATATTTATGTAAGGTTAATAAACTTATTGCTTCTACCAAATGCAATTGATTATTATTATGATACTCTTATCTTTTTTATCATTATCATTATCTTATCTTATCATTTTTATGTTTAAGTTTTTATTTCCAAGGTTCCGACTGCTATCCATCCGGATTAGCTCGATCTACCTTGGAAACATCCAATCGAGCTGTAACTTGGTCAATAGATATGTTACCCGATATAACGCATTTTAGTCAATTTAAGAGATTGTTTATAAATGTTTTTAAATATCATTTAAAAAAACTTATTTACAAAGTTTTGATTGATTTATTTGCAGTTGTAGAAAAATAAACTTTATAGTCCTATTTTATTACAAAAACACAGTTAAGCAAAGACAAAAAGAGCACACACGATGGTAGCTGAAATAAACTGAACGCAAGGAATGCAACTGATACTTGTGTTTCCAACTGCAAGAGCACAGTTATTGACATACTCCCTTAGAATGAGGTCGTCCGCAATATAGACAATAGTTTTATTATTCGTTTTTAATATTACCTATTCCATATCTCTTTGTAAATTGCAGTGACATTAAAACCTGCTGTCGTATTCAATCAGGTTCTAAACTAAAGCCGGTGTTGAATAGAATTGAATATTTATTCTCGAGCCTCTTTACTCCATTGAATAGTGCTTTATTGTAACATACCTTAAAGAGGTGATGGGTAAGTCAATAGCCCATCAGACGAGTCGTTAGAAATCCTCTAGAAAAAGGTTCATACTTTTGATTAACATTTCTCAAAAAGAAGTTTGACACGGAGCTCAACAAGCAGGAACAATTTAGTCAGTATTTTAATTTTAACCATTGTTGGATCTACTGGGCTCTCAATTTAGTGGGTGCTATATAATTAAATTTTGGAGTTCTTAAAATCGAAAAATGTGTTCTTTTTTAATTAGTTATGCGAACATTTTTAATCAATAATGAACTCCGAAAAAAATCAAAAACGAGATCATAGGATGAGATCTAAAAAAATAAAATCGGGTTCTAAAATTATAAATTTGCGTTCTTACACATCAGCAACTTAATAATTTTTAGCATTCCAATTTATACAAAACTGAATGCTAATAAAATAAAGTGAAAGCGCAAAACATTGGTTTATGTCCAAACAAATAAAACAAAAATGTTTTTCTTTTATTTATAAACGATATATAAATAATGAATTTATGAAAACCATTTAAAACAAATGAGTACCAAAATTAAATTTTT
>JAAAKO020049929.1:0-11227 GCA_010015015.2 Bolitophila cinerea
AAACAAAATGGATTTTGTACTAGTGGCGCCCTCTCATAGAAACGATACGAACTTTTCAGCCGACCTGTTATATTATAAAAGATTTAACAGATAATCTTAAAATGCCTGTATTAAACGTTGGTCTGTGTAGTCGGAGTTGGAGTCGGTGGAATCGTTCATTTTTTGTAGGAGTCGGAGCCGTTTAAATTATACCTACTCCGACTCCAATAAAAAATGGCTACGCCAGATGACATTTCACACAGCTCTTATCCAGAAATCGGTGAAATACTACAGTTTATAGTAACTCATCAATTTTCACACACTCTATGGGCGAAATCATAAGCGGTTATATTTTGTATATTTTAATTAAAGGTGTTTTATAAAGTTTTTTAGTCGAAGTTGAATTGGAGTCGGAGTCGGAGTAGTAGTCGGAGTAGGAGTCGGAGTCATAGTCGGAGTCGAAGTCGGAGTCGTTTTTAGCATTTTAATTATCTGGAGTCGGAGTCGGATTTGTACAATTTTATAACGAATTCACAGTTCTAGATAAACGTCGCGTCGTTTCAATAATCAATAATTCATGACCATGAGTGATGCGAGGTATATTATAAAATATTACAGAATAATACAGAATATTAAAAAATATTACGGAATAATTAAAAATATTACAGAATATTTGCATATATTACATAAATTACCGATATTAGGAAATTATTACAGATATTACCAGAATTCGTAATATATTATAAAATATGTGTAAAAATGTGTACACCAGATTACACGAGTAAATTAATCTTGCTAAAATCTATGTATCTATGTTGCCCGTGTTAAACGTCGCGTCGTTGCAATAATTAATAATATATGACATTACGAAATATTACAGAAAATTACAATATATTAAAAAATATTACAAAATATTAAAAAATATTACAGAATATTAAAAAAATATTACAGAATATTAAAAAAATATTACAAAATAATAAATATATATCTCAAATATTACCGATATTAGGAAAATATTACAGATATTACTAGAATTTGTAACACAATTTAATTTTTAAAAAAAGAAATATATATATATATTTTTATTTAAAAAAAAAATGTTTTTGGAAATAGAGAATACTTGCCAAATAAACGAATTTCCACAGTAAATTTTACTAGCGATATCTCTCTCTACATGTGCCGGTAATTATGAAATTGGCTTAAGTCGTCTCTGGTACTGATTTTCTTTCTAATAACGGTACAAGTAAGAATGTGCTAAGCTAATAAAGTGAAATTAAAAAAATGACTTAGACCTCTTTCATAATTGCCGGCACATATTATGTCTGGCTCCGTGTGTCGCTCGCTGTCTGGTGTCGTCTGCATTAAAGTTTCTCTTTTTCTCTCGCTCTATGTCAGAGCTATACGCTCTACGCTCTCACTCTCCTCTCTGTGCAAGAGCGAAGAGCGTCGACGTTGTCGTCGAGTCACCTTTCAACGTGTGTGTGTATGTATGTGTGTGTGCTGTGTGTGCAGCACATCAGCAGCACTGTATACATGTGTGTAAACTGTATGATGTATGTTGAGCATGAGTATGAGTAAATATGCACGGCTGGTTGGCTGAGGAGCGGTGAGCGAATGGCAGCCAACCGGCGGCGACGCGTCGCGTCACCCGACGACATCAGGCCATATAATGACGAAAGTCTATAAAAGACTCGGCGTCCTGCCACAGCCAACACATTTCATTCAAAGCGTTCGGGCCGTGCGGTTGTTCCATCGCTCCACATAAATATAAATATATATACGTATATATATATGTATGTATATATCTAATTACATGCGTGTAAAACACTGTTTTGATTGTGTGTGTGCATAAAGTGTATTTGGATATAGAAGCTCAATATTATATTTATATAAAATAATTAATTATTTAACCACCGTTCAAGTCGCGTCTCGTGTGCGAGTGTGTGAGTGCGCGCGCGTTTTACAAGTGCAATATATAATACCTACAATCCATACGAAACCACCTTTTATATACAACACATCAAAAGATATAGCAATCTCTCCATAATCAGGCTAAATAATTACGCCAGATTTATTCCAGATAGTGTCTCCACAAAGTGACAGATGAATAATATATAATTAAATACGCTCGTTTTGTTTTTATATATATAGTGTAATTTCGTACTCTGTGAGTGCGAGTTTCTGTGTGAGAAGTGTCATCAAAGGTCAAGCCAGGACCACCAGCATCCAATCCCCGCGCAGTGACAAGAATCATCCGTACCCTGCAAATCAACCCGAACGAGATTCGAATGAAATAAAAGTGTTTTTCTTCAAGAAAACTAAAACCACCTAAAAATACTCTGTGAGGAGATCCAGAAAACTTAGTGCAATATAGTTCCAAGAGAAAACTTACAACAACAAATACATCCACACGCCAAAATGAACGGATACCAGGATTTAAACTCAAACATTGAGAATAGCCGGTAAGTTTTATTATTATTTTTTTTTTTTTTGAAGATTGCACTCGTTCGTGAGAGGCTGCATTTGATTGGTTCTCAACGCCCCAAAGCAAACATCGTACGATACGTTTTCCCAACAACGGCTGACAGTGTATACTGTATATGTATATCTAAAAAAAAACTAACAGTGTATAGTGTGTATTGTATTGCATTGCATTGAGAACGAATAGAGCAAAAGAGAGTGGCGTGGCAGCCTCAGCGTTCAGAGACTCAGCGACAGTTCACCGTGCACTCGAAAAAGACCCTTTTCGTTGGATTGCGAAGAGGTTTTCGTTGGCTGCGTCTTTGACCTGCTTCTTTGGCTCGTAAATCGTAAATTGAAGAATGTGTGTCGATTAGTCGATGGTTTATTTGTCTACGTGTGTGTGAGTTTATGTTTACATACCGTTAAATCAATTAGAATGTTTCATTCTGGGGTTTATGCGGGCTAAAGCGTTTGGGAATACTGAAATTCTAGGGAATTGATTAAATCGGGTGAAATGATACGTGGCTTTATAGAAGCCGGTGATTATTTAGTATTTACACATTTACCAGAATGAATGTTTGGCTTTTGATAACACACGTTATCATATCAGAGTTTTTCATTATGAAAATCTCTGCTGTTTTTTTATCCTGGTGATTTGGTGTATTTATTTTTTATTATCATTTTTGGCCTTTTGACAATTATAGTTATTTAGGCCTATTTTGGTGTATTGTGGTATTCGATAAATTCGTCTCTGTTTTTTTGGCTCATTAAATTCACTATTTTATTTGTCTAGAAATATAATTGAATTTGAATAATGGGCAAATCTGGCCAAGATATATCACTTACCTCTCTATAAATGTAATGGTAAAAATTAAAAGAATTTCCACCTGCCCACTCGGACTCACCTTATGTTTTCCAAGTATGTTTCCTGGCATTTGTAATTGAAAGGAGGAATTCTAGGAGGCACAATTTTTATTTGACCGCTGGTCGAAAATAAAAAAAAACGCTTAAGCCGAAAATGTACGGTCGTCAAAGGGTTAATATACAATATTGGGTGCTGGAAAGAGGTCGGATAGAAATCTTGAATCCGATACTAACATTGATTAGTTATAGTGATGTATCCGAGAAGGCCAATATTATTTCTAATCAATATCGGAAACATTCCCTCATAAATAATCGAAAATAACTCAAAATTAATTAAATTTGAACTCGAAAACAGTTCTACATTAAATTAAATAAATCATCCAAAATAACTCGAAATTAATTCGATTAGAATTCGAAAACAGTTCGATATTAAATAAACTGTATTATCTAAAAGAACCTAAAATTAATTAATTGAATGAGAACTAGGAAACAGTTAAATAAAATATATCAGCCAAAACATTTCGAAATAATTCTTATAAAACTCCTTAAAAATAGAGAATAATTAAAATTTATATTAGCTAAAATAACTCGAAACCCGTTCGAATAAAATACATTTTGCGGATATATTTTAATTATTAAAAATTGTTTTTCTTAATTCTTTTAAAACTTAAAAAATATAAATTCATTTTTTGTTATTACATTATATAAATGTGCTATCTATTTTTCGTATAATGGCGGACTTAAGTACTGCCAAAGAAATACTCTAAAATAATTCGAAAATAGATAAAATCGAAACGTTTTTTTACCTATAATTTATTATTTGTTTTGCAAATAATTTAGAGATGTATTCCGAGACTCGAGAAGAGCTCCTAACTGTATTTTTCAACTCGAATTCATTTTAAGGAATTCGATAGCTTAAATTTAGATTTTCCGTTACGGATTTCTCGATAGAAGCTCGGATTTCGGAAAACTCAAGTAGCGAATGGTCTTTATCGAAAATTCAAGAAATGATTAATTCGTGGACATAATCTTTGTTTTCTGAGGAGGCTTTGGCGGTAATGTCAGTTCAGATTTATTGCTTGGAGAACTAATTACTGACTATAGGTACGAATTCGCAGGATGTTACTCGATACCCAAAAAGTCAGACGGTTAAAGCAAAAATTAAGGTTTTCTTTAGATCATCACTGGATTATCAGCTTGGTTCTCGATAAACATCAACTTATGAATATTTGTAAGAAATAAGATACAAGAATTATAAATGTTTGATTTCGCAGTTAAAAATGGGAATAAATATGTTTAATTTTTTATTTTACCTAGCAAAGAAACATTAGAATCGATTGAAGATACCAATTCATGGTATAATTGATTGCTATTTCAAGAATTCTCTGAGACTCATAGTATTTGTTCGAAAATGACTAATTTTCGATGATAACCAATCGACATTTTCTACAATCCACGAGCACACACATACTCTTTTAACAATTCTTAAAAATATATCTATCGTTTCCGGCCAACCCAACGGAACATACACAAAATATCGTCTTATCTATGCGGCAGCCAACTAAAAACTCCTATCTTAAACAAACCCAGCGACTCGGTCTCAGAAAATTGCGTCGTCGTTGATATAAACATTGAGTAATGCATATAAAAACATAAATATATTACATATATATGTATATATGTTGGGCACTCTCACGCGCGAACATGCGCTCTCTGAATTGAGTAAATATAGAGTGTACACCGTGTGTACACTGTACACCAGTGTACACCTCGTCCGAAATCTCTGGCAAAGTATAATATACCTGTTCAACGCAGTGCGCTTGCGCGCTCTCAATAAAATGCATACGCGTTCGATTTCGATCGAAATATGAACATATATTGAGTATATATGTGTATATATCTCGAACACATATATTTAGCGTCGTTTCAAGGGCAACTTTCGTTTGCGCGCGCTGTGTCGCATATATATATATATATATATATATGTTTGAGACGAGTATATATATATTCGCGTCGCACACAAGGCGTCGCGCCGTCTTAAAGTTGTTTACATTTGCATATGAACTCATTATAAATATGCGGAATATTTCAGTATCATTATTATTATTATTATTATATATATATTATCGATTCTGCGTCTGTGTGAGTGAGCATAAACGCAAATAATATTCTGCAATGTTGTCCGAGAGCTGGTTCATTACTATTATTACCAAATCAAGTGCGTTGAGGTTGAGTTATTATTTGTTGCTAAAAAACGCCATAACGTTGAACTGGTTTTAAAAATGCGATTGCAAGACGTATTTGAAGTCGTGAAGTCGAAGATCGATGACGTTTCCCTGTGTGTGTGTATGTTTCTCTGGCCTGTCTCTGGTACGACTTTTAATTTAAAGACAAAAAAATGGCGATGTTTTTTTCCTAAGTCCAATTAAAGGTGTTGTTTTGTTGATTGCGGTTCAATGCGACGTTTTCGTGTCCCAACTCTGCGATGTTGCATTTTGTAGTAAATAGAGTTGATTTGTGGCTATGCGATGTTCAAATACTTCTCTCGTTCGAGCAGACCATTGGAATTTATCAATTGCGATGTTCTCCTAACGAATGCGATGTTTTTGTGAAAATTTTGACTACATTTTCAATTCTATGATTAAGTATACGGATAATCTCGGCTGTCAAAGTAGTCATATCGAATGCGATGTTTTTTTATCCATTTTTAATACAATCAAATACCGATGAATCATTAAAAAATCGAGATTGAAATCACTTGGAATAATAATGTACACCGTATTATTCCGAAATATAAAATATATTTCTAATATTAGCGAAAATATTTACTATATTTTCAATATTAATAGTATACTTGATATTTGCAAATAATAATAAATATTTTTTAAATTATTGTATACATTTTTAAAATGTTTGATATTGATGAATAATATTTTAAATTCTGTATATTTGCGAATAATAATAATAAAAAGAAAATAATTGAATTATATTCTTTTTTTTGGTCTATATTGGCGAATTATTATGCATATTCCTTAATATTTTGAGTATACGAAAATATTTTATTATTCGCGTATTCGCAAATATTTTGAGAATATTATATAAGTGAAATGATCGTGCTCGTCATTTGGACCCAAAATAGAGAGGAAAATCTATAATAAAAATACAATTATTGTTTAACCGTGTCCATTTCCAATCACGAAAAATATACTTTTAGTACCAATCGCAAACAAAGAATAAATCTAAATCAAATAAAAATACACTAATTTAGAAACAATACTAAATCGTGTAATGTAAATTATTAAATGTTGAAAAATGTATTTTTTGGTATTCGCTACTGTATTTGCCATTTAAAAAAACGTTTTTTCTGATATTTTGTATGATATTTACAAATACATTTTAAATTTGCGTATATTTTCGGGTACTTTTAAGTATTTCTTTAAGTATACATAATATTCTCAGATATTTTTGATATTCTTGATATTTTTCATAAATACTCAATATATTAATATTCACAAAGAAAACAAATCGTGGAATTTTAGAGAATATTTATGATATTAATAATAGTTACCATAATATTCGTAATATTTAAAATATGATATTATCAATATTTGCGAATATAAACTTCAAATTATTTTTGTATTATTAAAATATTTTAAATATTTGAAAAATTACTAATAATGTAAGGCAAGAAAAATGTATTTGTGAGAATATTATAAATATTCTTATATAATTCGTGGTATTTTAAATTATTTTTAATATTATTATCAATATTCGCGATTCTAGACTTTGAATTACTGTATTAGTAAACATATTTTAGATATTTGCAATATTACTAATAATTTTAGGCAAATAGAAAAATCGAAGTAATTGAGAGAATATTTCCGATATTATTAATATTTTCCATAATATTCGTGGTATTTTAAATTATTTTTCATAATATTATGAGTATTCGCGATTTTAGACTTTAAATTACTGTATTAGTTAAAATATTTTAGATATACTTTTTTAGTAATATTACTAATGTCGTAATTGTATTTGCGATATTATAGGTATTATCCGGTATTCTCTGGTATTATCTGGTATTATCCAGTATTATCCGGTATTATCCGGTATTATCCGGTATTATTGGCTATTATCCGGTATTATCCGGTATTATCTGGTATGATCTGGTATTATCAGGTATTATATGGTATGATCCGGTATTATCGGGTGTTATCCGGTATTATGCAGTATTATCTGGTATGAACGGTATTATTGGGTATTATTCCGTATTATCCGGTATTATCCGGTAATATCCTGTATTATCCGATGTTATCGAGTATTATCTGGTATTATCTGGTATGATCCGGTATTATCCGATATTATCCAATATTATATGGAATTATCCGGTATAATCCCATATTTAATCACCACATTACGCAAGTGATTATGCCTCATAAAAAAGGTGCATTGATTCAAATTAAACTGTCAAACCTAAACCATCAGAACATCGCATTTCACGCAAACTAATCGTAAAGCATGCATTGTAATAGCGATGTTAGTTTCTGACAATTTCAATGCCATCGTATCGAAAAATTATTACAATGATCGCTAGCACCTGCAAAAAATTGAACAGAAAAACATCGCATTTGCCATAGACTTCCCAAACAACCGCCACATCACCAAAATATAGTATTGCGATGTTAATCCATGCACGCGCGCGTGTTATGTATGCCAACCGAAAAACTGTGTGTGTGTGTTTCACTGCCGGTCAAATGCACAGACGCCATATGTGTGCCCACATTGACAGTTTTTCGATCTGTTTTCGTGTCAACAAAACGAAATGACATATTATATTATATAAACATTTTTCCAGCATCTTGACATGCGATGTATGCCGCATTTTATAGAATAAACATGTAGAAAAATATTTATTTTTTCTCGGATGCAGACATGCAAATATAATAATAATAATAATAATAATATTGAATATGAATTAAGCACACTTGACATGCGATTCGCTTTTAATTAAATATGTGCACTTGTTGTTCGATTTGCTTTGTTTTATTGCGTCGTATTTTTCGAGTGTGGGGGATTTTTTTTTTGGTGTCAATTTAGTGATGCAGCTGCGAAATTCGGATTAAGATGGTCGCGATATTTTTGATTCAGTCGGGGTTCAGAGGATTTAATTGGTTAAGGCGATTCAGGTGGTTCAGACGTTTGAGACAATCTACACGATTCACTCAATTTACAGGATTCACATAAATTACTTGATTCACATGATTCACCCGATTCACATGATTCACATGATTCACACGATTCATACAATTCACACGTTTTTTTCTATTCCTATACGATACATATCGTCTAAATACCAATATTATTACTGCTTTATCAATTGGTGTATGTCAATATTTTAAATTTATTAATTAAATTAATTAATACCATTTTTTTGTTCGCTCTGATGCCTAGCAAATAACTCAAGAGTCATAAACTGGCGCAAGAGCTTTCAGCATAGTTTAAGAGCATAAAAGACAGACTTCAAGGTACCCAAATGTTACGTAACTCAAGGAAATGTTGAATACGATGTTTTTTTCTGAGAATTGCGATGTTTTTTAATAATATTTTTTAAATAGCCAACAGAATGCTAAATATTTGTGATTAGGGAGGCTAGAAGATTCCATATGCCAAAAGAATGAGTCGAAATACTCTGGCTAACTGTTTTGGAATGAAATTTATTACAAATATTATGTAACTCCAATAATTTTTCAATGCGATGATTCGCGGTGTCAATTATTTAGCTTTTTTGTAAATTATAATTTTAAAATAGTCGTCATTATGCTAAACTTACAGCTTAGGACTACATAGCTAGAAAAAATCTGAAAAATATGCGCATAAACTTCGATTATATATTTTAGAGTCTAAATATTAAGCTGGGCGCTTCTAAATGTTACGCAACTTAAGGAACATTTATACTATTTGACCTTTGAAACACATTTCTAGATAAATCATTATGTTAATCGCGTAGAGCGTAGCCTTATGCCGTGCCACTCGGTAATTGGAAACCCGCTCAAATATGCTGCCGTATAATAAAATGTCCTCGTTGAATAAACGACTTTGTGGCGGAATGTACTACGATTGGACGAATTTCGAATGGCCGAATCTCGAATGGCCGAATCAAGATTGGCCGACACACGATTACCGGTACTACATTACCGACTGAGAACATCCGAAATTGAACTGTTAATATAGATGTCCTTTCATTTGTGTATTCTGGTAATCGTCTGACTGCCAATCGTGATTCAGCCAATCGTACAATATGGACAATCGTATCATTTGACCAAGGGAGATTCATTCGGCCAACTGTATCATTTGGTAATGAAAATTCGGGCAAACTTATCATTTAAACAATCGTATCATTTGGCCAATCGTATCATTCAGCCAATGGATATTTGGCCAATCGTAGCATTTGGACAATCGAATCTTTTGGCCAATCGCATCATTTGGCCAATCTAAATTCGCTTAACCGTGATTCTGCCAATCGTACCTTATGGCCAATCGTAATATTTGTGCCAATGGAGATTTGGCCATTCGTATCATTTGGCCCATGGAGATTCATTCAGTCAGTCGTATCATTTGGCCAATGTTGATTTGGCCAACCGTATCATTAGCCAATCGTTATTCAGCCTATGGTGCAAAATTGACAATCGTATCATTTACCCCATGGGGATTCATTTGGCCAATGGTGATTTGGCCAAACGTGTCATTTAAACAATCGTATTATTTGGCCAATCGTATCATTCAGCCAATGGAGTATCAGCCAATCGATATTTAGCTAATCGTAGCATTTGGACAATCGTATCCTTTGGCCAATCGCATCATTTGTCCAATCGAGATTCGGTCAACCGTGTTTCGGCCAATCGTATCATTTGACCAAGCGTATCATTTGGCCAATCGAGATTCGTCCAATCGATATTCGCCTGTGATATGGCCCATTTAGATTCGGCCAACCGTGATTCGGCCAATCCAGATACACCGTTTGTGGCGTGTCACGGAAGCGACGCGGTGGTGGCATATCGACCTGCACAATTTCTTCGTGTCGCAATCGCGTAAAGGTCAACGTTCGATTGTACCGCTACCGCGATATACGCATATATTGTATAGTGGGTGCGGGTGGGTGCGCACGGGTGAGGGTGCGGGTGCGGGTAGATGAGTATATCGTGTATCAGGTTACGGAAAACATCATGCGATGTTTTGAGCCAATAGAATGTGAGGCAGCCGGAAAATCGGCAGGGTGTATGAGTGGTTGTCGCACGGTGCGGTGTTGGCGGATCTCTCTCACGAGAGCATTCTCTCAATGCTTACTATACTCTATATGAGAGATTCCTCGAGAGCGAGCGCATGTTACCATGCGCATTGTGTCTTCTCCGCGGTTGGTTGAAACTGGTGGCGTGATATTTTTGCGACGCACGCGCGCGATGAATTCCAATAGCACGGAGAGAACTCCGCTGTGTGTATATTCAATTTCTCTGCACTCATATAGGTATATATATATACAAATATAGAAGAAATAATGCTTGAAGTATTATTATTATTTTGCTACGGTCTGCTTTGTAATAATTATCAGGCAATTTCTACTGAAACTATATTTTTTATAGTTTTCCTGGTAATTCGTTATTTTCTACGAGCAAATGGCAAATGGTGCTTTAAAACACTGAATAAAATAATTAAATTTTCTCAAGAATTAATATTCAATTTTCAGAGTGGCAATTATTTTTCTAATCTTCTAATAGCATAACTCTTTGTGAGACCGTGAGACACACAGGTGCCGTTCATACTAATATATTCAAATTGAACAGTTTCAAGACGGATATAGATATGGGCGCGCACGCGCAAGTGTTATTGTGTCTTTATAATATATATATATATATATATATATAGA
>JAAAKO020049940.1:0-11220 GCA_010015015.2 Bolitophila cinerea
TTTCAGATTTAAGTCTTGGCAGTGATTATCGTTTATTAATTTAGATTTTCTTGTTTTTTTGCCCGCAATGGCTGCAAAGTGGCGCTGCCATCCGATGTCGCTTGCATTAAACAACTGATTTTGTTTGTTATATAATTCATGCAAAAAGCCTTTTAATTTGTTTGTGTGTATATGTTTTTCGTGTGTGTCTACATAATGTGATATGATTTTACAAATTATTTATTTTAACAACTTAATCAGCCTTTTGTGTTATTACATCTCAAACGCGTGGTATAATTGTTTGTCTGCATATTTTCAGCAGCGAAACATTTTTTTCAAGATATATTTTCGAATTGTTTTTGGGAGGAGAGCACGACAAAGTATGTGCAACTATATACATCTATCTGTGATTTATGATTTTTGAAAGCACAGCTTGTAATTTTTAGGCCCTATTTATAACTATATTTTGTAAACGAGTTATTGCATGTTGTTGTGGTTTCTTAGGGTTTCTTTGCGCCATTGAATTATTATTGCTTATTGGAATTAAAAATCGAAGCGTAATCCATCGACTTGCACATAAATATTAATTATTGATATATTTATGTGAACACAGACATGAATTTTGGTTGATTTGTTGTTGTTGCTGTTGAGTGACCTACGTGCGCTGTGCTCTCTCTCTCTCTCTCTCTCTCTCTCTCTCTATATATATATAAATATATATGCATACAAGCACCACCTGAGCAGGTATATGCAAGAATTTTTGGAGTAATTAAAATATATAACAAGAGAGAGAACACCGGAAATGGCAACTATGATAGTGAGCAGCACCTTTAACTGTCAATGTCAAAACCAAATACGAATGTTCTTGAACTTCATTCATATATAAAACTTAAAACTGGAGAGTCAACCATTTATAAGGGCTTACTCAACAAAGTTTAATATAAAAATTGTTTACATTTAAATGGCTTGTGGTAATGTATTTACACAGATGGTTACGATGACAGTGTGCGTTATGACAGTTCTACGTAAATATTGAGTTTTTTGTCAAACTCACGAAAATCTAGAATCTTGTGATTGTTGTAATATAGTTGTTTATATGTTTACGTAAGCCAACAAAACTACTACCGTCAAAACCGAGTGTTGTGCACGGATAAATGAATACGTTGTCAATGTTCCCTTTTTGGTATCACTTTAGTAACACCAATCTTCTGTGTCAGTGTGTGTGCTTTTTTGCGTTATTTTTAATATTGATTATTCTTGCCAATAAGCCACTTGTTTAATTCCGCACACTGAAAATATTGCACTTTCATTGTGAGTGCAAGATCTCACCCAACAAAGTTTTTATCTCTTTTTCTTTCCTTATATTTTATACATATTTCTATATCCTATACGTATTTATAGATCTGACCAAAATTTAAAAACTTTAAATATAAAAGAGCCTAATAAAAATATAACACAGTTAGATCAAATTAAGAGGTCGTTCAATTGTGTTTTTTTTTTCAAATTACAATGTTTCGCATTTTTTGGCTTATATGGTCCGAAATGAATGTAGAAATTCTAAAATAGATGTTATTTATAATGATTGGTGAATTTGACCTACCTCTTCATTTAAAAAAAATATGATTTTGTTATGATGTGAGTTAGAAAAAAGCGCTTTAAAAAAGTTTTTTAAATTTTGGACATGTCTGATATATACATATATTTACAAAATATACTATATGCATATTTATGTTATAGTCTTTGTTTTTTTTTTATATTTTATGTTTTTTAAAAAGTTTTTTCTCATTTATAGCTTTTCTTGTGTTTTTTTGTTTTAAAATATCACTTATATACGCATAATATGTTTTTACACAGACAAAATTTATCATTGTTTTTTAAATCATTTCTTTACAATGATGATATCATATATTGCCGACGACGACCCCGTCGATGGCGACGCGACGGCGACCCCGTTTTCAGTCACCGAAACGACTGCATGCCTTTTTCCATTTGCACTGGGTGCACCACAATTCTTTGTGCTCCATACCGTACACTTTGCGACACTTTTTGTTTTCACCACGCGTACGACGATTTGGGGACAATGGCGAACGTTGCACGCTTGGTACGGCACTGCCGGCTACGCCACTGTGTGAAAGGTTCAGCGGCACGACGACAGTTGCGCCACCGTTGCTTGAGTTGCCATTAGATTGCAATGCTGCGGTGTGATGATGATTATGGTGATGTTGTTGTTGTTGTTGTTGCAGTTGATGATGTTGCTGCTGCTGCTGTTGGTGTTGTTGTTGTTGTTGACTTAGCTGGTGGATATTAGCGGATGATGTACCGAGAGCAATGTTTACGTTGTGCTGCGCAGCTGCGATGGCGCTTGTATACGTAGGTGATGGATACGGAGCGTACGATGTGGACGGACGTGGCGACAATCGTACATGCTTTTGTGGAGACATCTATTGGATGTACAGAAAAAATTAAAATCGTATCAATATGTTTTATTAAAATCTTAATAAATAAAAAATCCATTATCAATTTATTATTTTTAATTTAAAAAAAATCTTACCGGACTCTGCTGCGCCCATGTGTAATTGTGATGCGCCAATGGGGATGATGGAATATTGATTGGCCCAACACTTACTGGCAGTGGTGGTTTTACTGGCGTTTGCGATGCTTGTGACAATAGTTCCTGCCTGTAGCTTGTCAAGGATTTCAGAAAAATTAATTTCATTTTTTATAGCTTTTTAAGCTTTTAAATTATCGTACCTTATGTTACCGACAATTTGTCGCTGATATTCTGGATCTTCGTGTGGAGGACGTGCCATGTCGCGGTGACTGAGTGTGGGCGGTGACGGGGGACTTGGTGCGTCGGCCTCGTCCTCGATCTCGGTATAGTAGAATTCTTCTTCGTGGTCGCTGTTGTCACTAAATGAGGCATCGTCGTCTTTTGGCCTGTAACAAGTAGGGAAAAAACGTTATTCTTGTTTTTCTATTTCAATGAAGCAATAGTTCAGATAATAGAATTAAAAAAAAGTGTTTCATCCTCATTCACAAATTAAATTTTATTTGTAAAGGGCACTTCAGTGAAGATTTGAGCAACGTTCACTCAACTGAATTCCCGCCGATAATTCAAAAAATGTAAAATCTAGTACGATCACAGAATCACGCGCAGCGTTAGGGAAACGCTGCGTAACGCGAGTAACGCAACAACATGCGCCGCGTCGCAGCAGTGTTTCTCCGCCGCATACGCATTGTACATCTGTCATTCTTTCACACGCGCAAGCGCATTGACAAAGGCACTGAACGAAAATTCACACAGTAGAGACAAGACAGTAGACACAAATAATAAAAAATTGCACAAACATGGCGGACGTCACCATACGATCGGTGCGCCTATTAAAAGTTGAAAATTCCGGCGAATTACTGGATAAAAGTAACAAGGATGTGGACATTCTTTGTGAATATGATCCGCAGGGAATCAATATCAAGATACTGTCAGGTAATTTATGTGCCGCCGCAATTCAGTTTGCAAGTGGCATTTTTGTGTTGTTGGGCGACCCTCGCGAAAGCGTCGTGCATGCGTGAGAGCAGAAACAACTCCTTTGTGTGTGTAAATTGTACAGATTAACCATATACTATATATATACTATTTGGTCTTTGTCCTTAACGACCCTGACAAATACAAAGTAAATCCATACAGGATCAAATGAGTAATTTGTAGTTTTCACATATTCGCAGGCGATGACATCGGCCGCGAATACCCGATTACATCGTTGACGGACACCGCTCGCATGGGCGACCTTAGCCAGTTAATTAACTTTAAGGACGAGAGCATCTGTATTCGCTTCAAGAATGAGACTGACGCCGAGAAACTACGCACGGTTATTGTGAACATAAAACGACTGCATCCAAAGTCTGTGTTCTCTTTGCGCACCGAAGAATCGTCCGCATCACAATACTTTCAGTTCTACGGGTATCTGAGTCAACAGCAAAACATGATGCAGGACTATGTGCGGACCAGCACCTACCAGAAAGCTATTCTCGGTAATCTGTCCGATTTTCAAGTATGTTTGTAAACATCTTTGCGTTTATTTAGAATTGTAATATTTTTTTTGTTTGTCTTTATCATCAGAATAAGATAGTTTTAGACGTAGGAGCTGGCTCTGGCATCCTGTCGTTCTTTGCTGTGCAAGCAGGTGCCAAGAAAGTGTATGCCATCGAGGCCAGCAACATGGCACAGTTTGCACGTATGCTGGTGTCTGCGAACAATGTGGACGACAAGATCTGTGTAATCACAGGTAAAATCGAAGAGATCGAACTGCCCCAATTGGTTGATATTATCATTTCGGAGCCAATGGGCTATATGCTTTACAACGAACGTATGCTAGAGACATACTTGCATGCACGCAAGTGGCTTAAACCGGGCGGTAAAATGTTTCCAACTCTGGGCGATTTGCATGTTGCACCGTTTAGTGATGAGTCCCTGTATTTGGAGCAGTATAATAAGGGAAATTTTTGGTAAGTTTGAGTCTGATCAAGAGATTATTAGAGATTTTAATTGAATACGTTTACAGGTATCAGTCAGCATTCCATGGTGTCGATCTGAGTGCCCTGCATGCGGAGGCAATGAAGGAGTACTTCCGACAGCCAATTGTAGACACTTTTGACATTCGAATATGCATGGCCAAGTCTGTGCGACACGTCGTAGACTTTTTAAAAGACGATGAAAAAGATTTGCATGAAATAGGTTTGTAGACTAGACGTTTTCCCAATTATTATGGTTTTGAAAATTTCCTATTGTTTTGTTTAATTCCGCAGACATTCCGCTAGAATTCCACGTTCTGCAAACGGGCATATGCCATGGGCTGGCATTTTGGTTTGACGTTGAGTTCTCAGGCTCCACACAACAAGTGTGGTTGTCCACATCACCCGTTGCTCCGCTAACGCACTGGTACCAGGTGCGCTGTCTACTGCAAACACCGATCTTCATTCGACAGGGTCAAATGATGACCGGACGTGCACTAATGGCGGCCAACAAACGACAAAGCTACGATGTAACAATTGACTTGCGCATCGAGGGCACAGACATTGCGTCCAGCAATACGCTAGACCTCAAGAATCCGTATTTCAGATATACCGGAGCTCCGACTACAGCACCACCTGGTTTCAACACACAGTCACCCTCCGAAGCGTACTGGTCACACCTGGACGCCCAGGGAGCACGAAATGGTAACTACAGCGAATATTAACCACATACATACACACATGTAATACAGTTTAAGATAGAGAATAACAAAAAAAAAACACACGTCCACAAATTTACCGAAGTATCCTAATATCTCTCTCTCGCTCTAGCTAGCTAGATAATTAATAAAATCTCTAGTCGCATTATATAAAGTCCAAAATACACAAACACCATTTTTTTGCAAAAGTGATTATAACATTAATACTATCCCGTAAATATTTTCACAGCTGTGAGTTTAGTCAACGGAATTTCGGTAAATGGATTAGGCGAGGTATCGATGGACCTAAATCACGCAACGGCCAATCATAATTCGAATTAGGTTTTTGCGATCCCCAGGCGATAGAATACAAAACAATATATACATAAATATAACGCATACAACATTATACTCATACACACTACAATGAATCACACCACATTCAAAAAACACACAAAATCGTTAATCGTATATAATTCATTCATTACAATTTTTAGAATGCCTTTTTTAGCTTGTTCTTTTTAAATGTATTGAATTCTAATTTTTGTCTAATTTTAAGTTTTATTTTTGTAAACCACGATAAACTAGCAAAATTACTATTATAATAGATGAGATGAGATTGTTTTTTCATCAAAATTTAAAAAATGTTCGCAACATAAATACACTCCGAATAATTCATAAACAGGCGCTCCGGTTAAAATAACAAATAATTTGATTTTAGCTACGTATAGTTCAGATTAAGAATAAAACTAAAATAAGTTGGTCTGTACACGAGTGTCGTCACATAGAAATTAGCATAGCCGATACGTAGAAGACACTCAAATGTGAGTGTTGAACCATTGAGCGTACGATCGCAAAGAATAAATCTTAATGTTTGACGGAAATTAAAATTGTGTTTTTTTTTGGGTTGGGTGGGCGTGTTCCTGTGATTAATACCATTAGGTATTCTCATAAAACTTGAAAAACCAGAAAAGCCAAGCGGAATAACCTAATTTCACGCCTTGTGTAGCTCTCAATTTAAGAATTATATTTTAAAATGCCAAACTTTTTTAAACTAAACTTGATTTTTTTATTATTATTTTTTTATTTTTTATCATCTGCTGGCTATTAGGCTCTTAAATGGCAACTGCCGCACAGTGTTGTAGGCATTGTTTAAATACGTTTTTTCTAACTAGGTAAAAGTCGAACAAAATAAAAAAAATGTCTCGGGAATCATTTAAAAATTATTATTTTATAAATGAAGGTTAAATTTGTATATAATATATGTATAATACACGTAATATATAGTAATAAACAGAAATTATTGTGTCTTTATTTATTTACATTAGTATTTAAATAAATGGTTTTTGAGATTTTTGAGAAGCGTGCGATGGTTTTTATTGAAAGAAAATAAACATGATTTTACTTACCCAAGATGTGCGTTACGGACGTGTTGCTCGATTTGATTAACGGTGGTGTGAATAACGCGACATCCCTTCCAAGTGCACTGGAAAATCGGACTGTTGGCCTGGAAAAACAATAGAGACCAAAATAATTAGGTGATTTCTGATAAATATTTAAATTTTAATTATTTGTAAAGAATTTTACTAGTTACATTGTAAATATCGTTATATCGCACAAGACGTTGGGTGCACAGTTTTAGCTTCATTCGAATATGGCGCGGGATTACTGCTGATGGTGGACTGGATGGAAAACGTAGACGTTCACACGCACAAACACATACACACACACTCACACACGCAGACACAAACAACTGGAGCAGCAGACGTTCGAGCAAAGTGACTGTGCAGCGAGCACCGAGCCTTTTTCCGTTCTAACCCTGTGCACACTTTCCCTTGTATTTTTGCCGCCGTCGCCGCCAACCCCCACACTGACACCAACACCCACACCCATTTGCACACCAACCAAAGCTCGTTCTCGCTTTCTCTCTCTCTCTCTCACTCTCGCATACACACATACACACATACACACACCTAGAAATACATACACACAGTGAAACGAAAATAGATCAATACATTTGCAAGTTGTTTGTAAATAAACTCCCGAAGCCGGGAAAGCGCGGCGACAGTGGCGGCTCGGCGGCGTATTTATCGTGCATGTATATATGGATCATACTTTATTATATACATGAGCAGAGCGCAGCACCATTGCGCGCTTGCGGAAAACCTTTAATTTGCCCGTCTGTGCTGTTATGTTTGGTACACACAGGAACTAGAGTAGGGCAGAGCAACTACACACACATATTTATATATCCTACAAATATATAGTATATGTTTTGAGCGCCTCTCTGCCCAACTTTTTCTTGTATGTACTTCGGCAGAGAATCTCTATGTTGCGGGTGTACAGCTTTTCGCACAAACTTCATATACATAACATGTAACGTTTGGGGGATTAAATATATAATATACTATTTTGAATGCAGTTCGCGCATTTGACCCAGTTTCCGTTTCCTGGCAACTGTTTGAATGTGTGTGTAGTGTATAAATACATTTTAGTATACACGTTATGTATATATATATAACAACGATGCAGGCCACCGAAGGGTATGCACTCTGTTAAAACGTCTGAAAATTAGGGCACATTTTGCTGGAACGGTATGAAAAGCTTTTAAGCTTGTGTATTCAACTTGTTTTAAATGTGAACGGTATTTTACTTTAAATTCCTGTGGTATTTACAAACCTTTTAAAATACGACGACTGTTCCAGTAAGAATTAAATATTATATTTAAAAATGTCTAAATAAGTCTACTAACACTAGAAGACGTAACATGCGTAGGCCCCTTTTTATATAAAATCGCTCATTTGATGTAACCAGAATTTTAAAATTTAAAAATTAAAGGGTCAAAGGCCGTTTTTGCAAATTATTTTTAATGAAAATACCCGCTCGTAGACATAAGCGCCATCTACACGGGGTGCAATTTTATGAGCAAAAAAAACGACATTTTATGGACAAAAAATGTGTATTCGAGATTTTAAACACAACCCCAAATAACCTGCGGTTTGGATAGAGAGTCCAGTTCATTAGCCAGTGAGTCAACTTTACTGCCCAGTCAGCCAAATGTTAGCATTTGGATTCTGTAGTAATTTAAAATTAGTGCAAAAACCAATACTTTTTATACAATTTTTTTAATTTTGCGAGGTTAGAAAAAATATAGTATTGTCGGTTTAAAAAAAGGTGAATCATTTTCTGAATATTCCGCCACTATCTCTTAACTAATACACATACATTTACATTACCAAAAGGTTTAACGTAAACATGCGCACACAAAAATATAAATAATAGTATTAAATGGTGCGCGCGCAAACTGACCCAAATTCGTGCATCAAACCGTTTAGTTTGCACTAAATCCGCAATCGTGTCATCAAATTCATATTAAATTAAATGCGCGCCAGTTATGTATGTATATTTGTACAGCATAGTAAATTCGTTTAATTGCGAATATTTTCACAATTTGTTTACGAGTGCAATTTATGTAGATATATACATATACTTAGTATTTAGTGTATAGAATATATTTATGCATATATATATATAAATATATATAAATATATATATAGTATTTATGTATTTTAAGTATGTGGATAGAATAAATAGGACAACGAAGCGCTGCGCTCTTGAATCTCATGTCGTGCGGATTTGTGGGGGCAGAGATTTAAGTGATTTAGTCTGTGCAATAATTATGATTATACTATATTTAGTATTTTAACAGGGGGTAATCGGAGACTATCAATAAAATTAATGATAAGCCTTTAAACGTGAGAAAACGCAAGCGTTATTAACTTACACGAAAAACCTTCTTTCTATATCGTCTATACATTTATATTATACAATATACATCATACTGTATACTTACTATGTGTATATTGTATACAGTGACTGAACACACACTCATGTGGTTTATACATATATGTGTACATACTAGTTGTACATATAAATAGTATGCAATGCTAGTATGTTTACGTATCAAAATGCGCGCCGCTTGCAACACAGACCCGGTTCGTTCCATTTTCCTCTGCGTGGAAAACTAGGTCGAGCATGCCTTTATTGGAATGAGAGGCGAGCTAGAACGGCTTTTCGCCCGTGTGTTTGTGTATATAGCATATATATGTATTGTATATATATATATATATATATATATTCATTCGTAATTATTGCATGCATATATCGATATTATGAGTGCGCACGCCAAGGCACATGCTATCGTATCGCACGCGCATTAATGTATTTATGGGTGCACAAGCATATTATGCAGATTTACCGGTAAATCGCGCTGCGCGGAGTGGCGGCCGGCCGGCATTTTCCCCGCGTACTCTCGCAAACTTACATTTCTCTCTCTCTCTCTCTTTCTCTGTCCCGCGTTGGAGCAGCTGCTTTGCGGCGAGGTTGTATATTTGTTATTTCATTGAATCCTAGAGGAAATTTCAAACGGATTGTATAGCACTAGAGCCACCAGAGCCACAGAGTATATATAAACACTAGACCAAAGCACGCAGTGGTTGTTATTATATACTACATAATACATAATAGAAAAATACTCGTATATATAGTAGTATTTACTATATATATTATGTACTTTATACATACGCATATGCAAGTGCATGACGATATATGCTGACGATGCTGCGCACTAGAGAGCTATAGATAACTCCAAATGCCGCTGATGACACATAACCTGGTGCTGAAGTTAGAGTATATAGGTTTTTGGGTCACTGGGTCTTTGCAAGGGATGAAATTAAAGTAGGTTGCACGCGCTCGTGGGCTAAATTTTGCGAGTACTTCCACAACTACTAATGTAGGGATTGTATATTTATAGACAGAAAAGATATTGGATTTTTGAGTATTTATAGGTCAATGATTTTTTAAGAGTTTTACGAAGCGCCTAGCTAAAAATACAATAGACTCACTAAAAATATATGAAAAATAGATTGAAATGAAATTGGCCAAGTATTTTTTTCGGTTATGTCTAATTTCAGATTTATTTATGATCCAAAGAGCGAATCCTACAGATAAATTTTTAGTGAAACCACATTTTCAGAATTTAATTAAATTTAATTTTAATTAAATTTTCTATTGTTTTGATGCTTTAGTAAAAATATAACATTTCATGAAATATATAAAAAGTATTACCATGAAACGAATAATTTCAAAAAACCTTTTCTTATCTACAGAAAGAATAACTAAAAAAGGGCGCCTAACTTTTTTCGCTTTGGGCATGCTTTTAAAAACACAGCAACTTCTTATTAGGACAGATCATATTTTATGACTGTTCGTTTATGTGTTTTAAAGCATGTTTTTCCTCGGTGAGCAAAGCTATTTTAAAGGGCAAACAATTTGTTAGGAGCAACTTTTTGTAAGCTATTTTTTTGCCATTTTTAAGTAATATTTTACTTGATTAGCTTTATTTTAGCTTGTTTATATAAAATATTTCATTTTTAAATAAATAATATAATAATACTATAGCAAAACCACCGACGAGTTTGTAACATATGGTTGAGATATATTATTTTTCTCCACAAGTCATCTTAATGGTCCGCATTTTCTTAGCTGCCCTTCTGTTTGCTATGTCACCGTCCGCCGCCGGCAAACAAGCATCTGGGTCATGGAAATTACACGCAAGTTTAACACATATTCGAATTGTATATATAAAATAAAAGCTATGTATACATATATTTTTTTTTGTTATGGGTGTGCACATTATATAGTATTTATATATTAAAATAGTTTTCGATTAAACACAATGGGGGAAAAAACTTTAAACTCGACTTTAGGGAGCAAATAATCGTTTTCCGCTGATTTAAATAACACAAACCGAATCTAATTCGTTTGTTGTTAATTTAATTTAAATTTAAAATCGTTTCAGTTAAATTCTGTGAAATATGCGTTTAATTGTCTCTATGGTCGTCAATGAAAAAAAATAGGTAACATTTCTAATTTAAACCGCAATTTTCTTTGTTTATGATATAATTTGTATGAAGTAATAATACGTTCTTTAGAGCGTAACAATATTTTCATCGCGATGATTTAAAGCAGCTCA
>JAAAKO020049951.1:0-26133 GCA_010015015.2 Bolitophila cinerea
AGAATTTTTAAAATATGTTGAATGTATTTGCTAATCTTACAAAAACATATAATAATACAAAACATACAAAATATTTTAAATATTAATAATAATATATAATATAATACGGGTCTACGTAATAATACCTCGTTTCCAATTGACTTTTCATTAATGATTAGCTGTTAATTTGACCAAATAGAACTGACATAGTTGGCATACTAGTTATCAGAGAAGATAATTGGTAATTGTTTTCAAAATAGTCATGTTATTATCAATTCCATTTAGCTTTTCGTAAAACTTTCAACATGCACACTTTCTAGCTAAATAACATTTTCATTACAAATAAGATATAATTTTTTTTAATAGCACTTAAGATTCAGCCAATTAGTTTTAAAAGAAGGCAATTTGAAATTATTTACAAAACAGTTTTTCGTTATCTACAATTTTATTTAGATTTTCGTATTATAAATAGTTAAATTTGTCATTTGACACATTTTAAATACCTTAAGCTTGAATTTTTACAAAATAACACAGATCAAAAATTGTATTGCTAAATAATGCTAAATAAGCAAGTAATTCGATCAAATAGCGAAAAATTCAGACAATTATTTATGAAAAAAACTAATTAATAAATAATTAATTTACAAAATAGAAAAAATATCAATTATAACATTGTATTGCTAAATAATAATAATAAAAAATAGTAAAATTACCGAATTGCACTGAAAATTAAGAAAAATATCCACAAAATTAGTTAAATAAAAATAAATATAACTTCTTTATCAATATTACTATTTATCTAATTATTTAGCCTAAAAATACATTTTATGACTGAAAAAATATCTATTTAGTTAAAATGACTAATTAGTTTTAAAAAAAATCGATTATAGAATGCATATTATGACCAGAATTTAGTCAAAATTACCGACATATTAATTAATTGTTAGTTGGGAGCTTTACAGACAGTAATTAAACCTGAAAATAAAAATTTGTGTTAATTTTAAGCTGATATTAGGAGAATTGTATAAGTAACGAACTTTTAGTTTTCTAAGTAGTCAGGTTAGGTTCCCGTGGCAGTTTCATTTCTATTGTTATTGCTGAAAGTTCATTATTTTTCCTTAAAAAAAACCTCGTATAATAAAAAACTTAGTGAAAAGTAAAAAGATGTATTTTAGAAATTTCCGAAGTTCTCGGAACAACTTTCTCGAGATTCGGGAAAAATAAGTTAGCACGGAATTCTCGAAAACAATCTTTACTTCAGCAAGCGCAAAAGTTTAGTTCAAACTTCAGAAAAAAAGAAGTTTATATAGGGTTATTTATAAACATAGGATAACCAATCTTCATCTTAAATGCTTAAGTTGAACTTTCTCCAATAAATACAAATACAATATAAAAAATAAATACAATTCTGAGATCTCTTCTAAACAGAGTTATATCTAGAAAAAAGAGAGGGCGTTTTAATTACATAGTTCGATTTTAAAACAACGAAATTGGACTCAAATCCCAAAGAAAAGGGGCTGAAGAAAACTGTGTGTTACAGATTCTTGCGTGCAACCTAATATTAGAAATCTTTTATATTAACTTTGTATTTATCTCTTGTGTGGTAAAATAGTTAAGGGGAAATTGAGCTTAGTTATTTCCGCTATATTAAATCGAGCTGAATCTTGGCGAATAGACATTCTATCAAATTTGGGGCGAAAGCTTTAATTCCCCCCTAATACACGCAATTGCCTAATTAAAAGCTAAATTTAGTTTTTTAATTAAAGAGAAAAAGAAGGACAGTTATATCGAGCAACCCGGACGTCACTTGTTATCAGCTGTAAACAACGCTTGCTAATTTAACCATTTTTTAAATCACTTTTATTTTACCTTATTTTATGAAGGGGCTTAAAAGCTCCTCAGAAAAATCTTTTACCGAATTTTGACTAAAACTAAACACGGTGGCATGAAATAGACCCCAAAACATTTTCAGTACACAACAACAGGCAGCACTCTTCTTTTTTAAACCAAAACACAAAAATAAGAAGAGAGAAAAGAGATTTTGGGCGATTTTTACAAGGTATAATTTGCCTGTCACCAATGACACCATCTGATATAGTTTCGCAAAGTGTGCATTTTGTTTTTTTGGGGTTATTGGAAGATGCTATAAGGGTGAAAGAGGAAATATGTTTAATAACCATTCTCTACAAATTTTAAAAAACATATTTTCCCTTTTGAGGCTCTGCAACTAAATTACCAGCCGTCGTCTTAACCAGGTCAAAACTTTACCACTCCATTTTAAGATCCAAAGAGAGACGCTATCAACTCCAACCTGCACAATTACGATCGATCAATGGCATTCTAGGATTTTTTACATCCCTCATCGGATCATGGCCCGAAGGACCGTGAATACAAACCAAAAAAACATAACATCTCGATAACAAGATCATCAATGCCACCAATGTCGGAGCGCATCGTCTGGCAATTTCGGCAAGATTTGAAAACTAATATAAACCACCTCTAGGCCTTATCGGCTCATGTTAAATAAAAGCCAGATTGATGGACGTTTACTTATAAGTGAATGTTGGACGATCTCTAATATATAGGTCATTCCTATTTGATAGGATTTTTCAAGAAACGATTTTTTCTAGGATAAATTATAGCATTGGTTTTTTCCCATCCTTTATATTAAAGAAAAAATGTTTTTGTTGCATTTCTATCTGATGTGGTTTTACCTCCATGAATTAACAAATCAACTTGAAATTCACCCGTCTAAATGACAATACAATTACTCATGGAATTTAATAACAGGGTATTTAACAACCTGTATTGTTGAAACTAGTATTTTATTATATTACACCATTATGTAATTGGGTTGTGTTCGTTTATGAAATCCTAATCACTATGATATAATCGCAACTATGTCGCAATCATTACAAAACTTTCTAATGCGCTTTAAATTGCATCAAATTACAATTATATTTTGCAATAATAAAAAAAGATACACAGGGTGTCCCGTAAGTACACGTCAGCCACTAATGAGCTGATGATCATCCTCAACCTCCTTTAATGGGGATGGGCAGAGGGTTAACTGTAATGATGCGTAAACTGTTTCTAAGAAGCATTTAATCTATTGCAATCAAAATGTATAAGGAGTTTCTTCTTACACTTTGACCATCTCCAACTCCTAATTAGTAGGAACGAGGTAAACGGCGGCATAAAGCGAAGAAGAAAGGAATGAGATTATGGGAGATTTTTACATGTTTTTTTTTTCTTTATCAATTTCAAGTAAAGAAGTTCATACAAAATAAAAAATATCTTATTTAATAGGGTCATATTTTAATTTTCTGGTTAGTCATTGGACTTCCAAGTTTCAAGAGATGACTTTGAATTACGCGACACACTGTATACTAATAAAAAACGTGTCGCACCGCAATGCAACGTATTGTATTTAAATAAATAACCGCACCCTCGCGATGACCTTCTTTCGCTAACCATATGAAGAAACGAGCCGATGGGACTTCCAGATAAATGCAGCACGTGTTTGCGGTGGAGGTGGTTAGAAAAACAGTTCCGGGAAATTCCTATAAATGGATTCATTGCAAAAACATGTGCGCGAGCCCATCATCTCGACGAGAACTATATATATATATATTATGTAATGTACTATAATTAGTAACATATGCAATGAAGATTAATTCTATTGTACATTCTGTGAAATTATAAGCACAGATTTCGCATTTCCATGGAATATTCATTAAAATCTCTCGCTAGGAATTAGTTAAATGGAGCACACTCAGTTATACAAATGCGGAGGGGGAATGCAATTAGTATACATATGTATATGATGGGAACCATACTCACACACACACAGCCGGTTGCAAGAATCGAGAATTCCATCATCATGAATGCCATAATTAATGATTCTATAATCGTATAATAATTATAGAATTATTTGGTTTCCACGTGTGAACTTTATTATTATAGAATTGTAGATTCGATAAATAATATAGTTAACATGTATTATTAAACAAAATCAGTCTAAATGTGGGTATATATTGGTATAAATATAAACAGGTAATTGGACATGGACTGGACATAGTCATTTTGAGTACTTTTGTTTTACTAATTAATACCAAATACAAAAACTGAAGCATTGCCCGGAATTTTATTGGTGATGGTATTTTTAATATACGGAATATTTATTTATTCGTAGGCGGAAGTAATATCGGTTTTGCCATTAAAAGATTTTTAAATTAGTAACTAATAAAAAAAAACACTTAAAATTTAACGAATGCTACTCTTATTTGTCTGCACTTCATTCTGGAGGTCCATTCTCTGTTCTGATAATTGGCCAGTGTATACAATATTTATTGACATTTTTTTCTATTTCAGTAAATATCTTGATATTGAAATCATATTGCGTTTAATAAACATATCTTCTTGAGGCAAAAAATGTCCTCGAAAATTATATTGTCCTAAAATCACCAAAAAATCCAAAAATCGCGACTAATATGTTCTCAAAACGGGCTGTCTTCGATTGCGTCTACATCAAGGTTTAAGTCGAATCAACTTTATATTCACGCTTCGAATCAATTGACGAAATTCCCAAAAATAATATTTCATAAAGTTTTTGCTGGCAAGAATCTAACTACCAATCCGTTTTGTGTGAGGAACATTGAAAAAAAAGCTATGGTTTAATTGGTAGACGCAACATGGCCAATCGAATAATACAAACAAAATCTTATTAGGGCATTATATTAAATGGAGTAATTAGAAATAAAATTATTTTCATTAATAATTATTCAGTCATTGAGAAGAGGTATATAATTTTCAAACAACCTGATAGTTTATCTATTTTAATGACGACAATGTAGTAATTTCTTAAATTAGCGTTTATATTACATTAAATAACCCCTTTTCAAACGTTTCAAAATGTGCAACTTCAATGACCAATACAATAAAACACTGTTTTTATTTAAATGGACGAGAAATGGCCTCCAAATGACCACAATAACACTAGTAAGTCTAAAATAATTGGAACAAAATAACGTAAAAATTGTTTTTTTTTATTATTTTGTAAAATAATATTCCTTATGTACCAATCAAATATTAATCCAATTTACAAAAAAAATGTATCGACTGGTAAAACGATTAGTGTCACGCCCAATACTTAGTAAAAACCCACGCATCTATCGATTTTCTTAGAATCGGTAGACGAGAAGCATTGACCTAGCAAATTTAAGGCTTTATTTTAAACATCTTGGAAAAGGTATCGCTGGATAAAAACATCCATGACCCACAATGTGAAATATGGAACACAAATTCTGGGAATTTAGTACAGCTGGGATTGTGGATGAGGAAATCGCATTTCTTGCCACAATTATTACAAGGTTTTCCGAAATTTATAAAGACTCTACCATCTTAGATCTTATTTATGTAGTCTATTTTATATTTTAACAGGAGCTGGAACAATTCTTTGATTGTCAAAAGTGTTAAAAGTTGCAATTACTGCTATTTTCTGCCATCAGGTGGCGACAGTTGTCATGGAATTGCTTCAACAGGTGACGACAGTTGGCATTAGTTGTCTCAACTGTTGCTGGCATAAAGAAACAGTTCGTGTAATCGCGTTGCGCAGTCGCAACTGTCGTTTTTGGTAAATTGACAGTTGTCAGAGTCTCAGTTGGCCAGACTCTCAGTAACCAGAGTCTCAGTTGTTAACTGAGACTCTGGTAACTGATATTTCCAAGAGTTTAGTTAACAGAGTTCAGCGGTCTTTCCGAAAATAACTGGCATCAGACGACTATCGAAATATTTTTATTAAATAGCTATCAATTGCTTTCTCTAAAAATTCCCATCAGGTTTTTTGGCATAAGGCTAAAGTGATTAAGATAAAACTTCGTTTAAACTGTCTTGATTATCTAAACATAGATTTCCATCAGATTTCTTGACATATGGCTAGTGGGATTTGGATGAAATTTAGCCTCAGGCTTTTCTAGTGTTCCTTTATTTAAAAATGTGTCCATTGTAGGAAATCATATATTTTCGTTTTAGGATTCCTCCTAGATGCCTAAAACAAAGTTTCAAAACAATAGTTGTTTGTGAAAATGTCTGATGGAAAGATTTAGAAGAAGTCATATATTTTTGTGGAAAGGTTTCTTCTTCAAATCCTAAAAACGACGGTTCATTCCAATCCAACCATATGCCAAAAAGTCTGACAAGGATATTTTTAGAGGAAGCCATATATTTAAAAAATGTTTCTCCTTTTAAGACCTTTAAAATAGTTAGCCCAATTCCACGTGAAGCGAAAAGCGGTAAATTGAAGAGCGGCTAATTGACAGGCTGAAAATAGTACAATAAAACCGATTACTTGATTAAATGAACTACTACTAAACTGCTACTTTCGAAACTTGGCTCGCAGATGAATTTGCTTGAAGGGCTGTTTGGGTTATTACATGAACTGTCGTCAACTCTGACCACCTGTCAAAAGTAGCAGTCCGTGTAATCGTAGCATAAAGGCCGATCATGCATTTTTAACTTGAAATCTTATTTCAATGGTGTTGCTGCCTTTATCATTGGCCCGACAAACAAACATTTAGCTTTATACATTTTAAAAATAGTTTTTACTTGTCTGCAAGATTTCTTCGAATGACCATAAAAGATGAACCATAACCATAAATATATTGATTTCTTTATTTTGTACAAGGCAGAATTTTGAATCTATGCTTATAAGTTGTGGATTCTTTTTGCTTAATTAATTCGTTGTTTCTAGTATTATGTTTTATCAATTTATCGTTTTAAGTTTATTGCTTCCGTTCGAATCTAAAATAATATTTTAAATCATTTATTATAAAACGGAATTTAAAATAGATTAAGTCGGAATCACTTGACGAATTATGAGGCATTCAATTCATTTGCTGTCAAAGCATCAGAATCCAATAAACGGGCTTAAGAACAGTCGGTTCTTACGTTTTAATTTGCGAAACCCTAACCGTCTAACATCATATACATAAATTATATAGTATACGTTGCCAGCCCCACACTCCCGACTATATATTCGTATAGAGTTGTATGCCTTAATTAGCGTGCTCGCTGATGAACTACACTGTTGTATACTGTGTGCCTGTGTGTGTGTGTATACCTGTAAACATGAAATCCAATTATCGTCCTTAAATTGGGTTAGTCGACGATTACATAAATTATCTACCGTATTTATAGAAGCACAATTTGACTGTACATTGTTTAAAGCTATTATTTTCGAATAGCTTCGACTAGAACACGGAATTATTACAATTTATAGTATAGGTAACAAAGGTAACAATGTCAGTAATGACCGATTAAACGGTATATACAGAATTCTATAATATAATAATAATATAGCATCGGTTGGTGTTTATTATTAAATTGTATAAGAGGACGGTTTGAAGTTAATTATAAGTAAATAGCGTTAAAAAGGCAGCTTCTCATAGCACATAATAAAATAATCAAGTGACACTTGGCATGGCCTCGGACTTCGGGCTTCAGAGGTGACGGTCACCGACAGGTATATCCTTTTTAAATAAATAATCCTCGCAACGTATAATTTCGAGGCTTTTAAAGCTTTTGCAATGCTATATTTATTTATATATACATATATATATTTATATATAATTCACAAAAGTTCAAAATAAAAAAAACGGTAAAAGTTTATTTTCGCTCTCTTCTCTACGTTTGTGCGCTGTCAATTAGTCCTTGCGACATACATTTTTAAATATGCGCATGCGACAAAAAGTCTTTATAACATTAACACTAACGAGGTGACTGACGGCGCGGCGACGCAACGCGCGCGCATCTATAAATAATATATTCATCAAGAGCACACACACGACAATGTCAACATACAATAATAATTGACATTTACTGTGCGTTTTTTTTTGGTTTCATTGAAATGGTTAGTGTGTTATTTTTCCTCTATCGATTGAAATACGAGGTCAAGGTTCAATGTATTATTGGTGTTTAATATAAATTATATTAAGACTATAGATTAGAATTCTATAAAATAACAGGATGCTTGCAGATCTTGTTGAGTTGATTAAAAAAAGGTTTTACAACATATTTATCCGAACGCTCGGTTTGAAGATATCCGGAAAATATTACCGGTTCATTTTTTATATTCTTGTTGAGTAGTTATTGAGATTTACAAAACATTTCAAGCATTTTTAGGTATACTTGTAATGCTGAGTTTTCACCGGTATGTCAACCGTTGTCATATCGCAAGGACACTCGACGGCAAATTTGCCGCTGTTGTTTGCCACGTTCATACGTAATTTTATGTGACATATCATATGTCGACAAATTTGTCAGCTTTTGGTGAGCATACCCAAGTAACCAATTCCTGTAAAACTTTCTTTAAATATGCTGTATTTGGCCTTATTATGATGGTGCCCTATAAATGAGGTTTAAATCAGCTATTTATAAAGTTGCAACTTTATATCAACTATAATTGTAGTCGATTTATAAATATTTTTAATAAGAACCATAAAATTGCTAGTTTTAAAGCTATAACTGTATATTTTCTTTTGTGAATGATTTATAAATTTCCTGTAAAACAACTTTAATATTGCGAATCTTAAAGTCACAACTATATTTTACCTTATATAAAAGCTTTTTTAGAGATACCCTAAATTTCAACTTTTATGTTGCTTTTTATAAATTATAACTGTAAATTTGATTTTATAAAAGGTGTTTAAAAGCGTTCCTATAATATTTCTTTTCATACATTTGACGTTTCTAGCAAACATAGGCATATATTAAAATTTTTTATTTATTTATTTTTATTTATTTATTTTCATTTCAATATACATAACAATACTAATGAATAATATATAATTTATACGGGTAGATTCGAATTTATTATACAAACAAAATAGAAGAAGCAGAAAAAACTAAATTATATTAACATCCTTTTTAGGGTTAAATATGATAACATTACATGGTTCTAACTTTATAAACACTACAAAAATAAAATGTATTCGTTTTTTTTTTAAAATTCCATCCGTATCATAGATTATAAAACATCGACACCATATAAGCATATGCATGTGTGTGTAGGCAGAGCCAAAGAGCACTGTTTAAATTTTTATGTAAAAAGTACTAACTATTGTTAGATTTAAGTAATAATTTTCTCACTGACATTTATCATAATCGCAGTTAAGGACAATTCTGACAAATTACAATCCCTTACAATTAATTTGACGTCGGTCGTAATCAACCCCATTGATAAATTATTAGAAATGCACTCCTCAACTTTATTTGTTGGTTATAGAATATTTTTTTCCAAGATGTTTTCCGTAAATGCTCCAAAGGCTTCTGTCGGCCACCAATTTTTTAACGAAATAGAAATGGATAAAAAACAGAAAAGCCAACCTCAACTTTTTTGTTTGGTCACAAAGTTATTTTACAGGATGGAAAAATATGTTTCTTGCATACAGGCCCGTAGAGAGGGGGAAACCGGTGTGTTTCAACCCGTGCTCGTCGTTTAATAAGGGGCCCGGATTTATAATCAAAACTATAATTACGTTAGAATTTATGAAAAAACTTAAATACTGTAGGATATTTTGAAAAAATACCTAATATAATATAACAGTTTTACCAATAATATTCAACCCAATCATTTTTTTTGGCGTTATTGAGCGATCAAAGAGAGGAACATCTTCCTTCAGGCCAGAGAAGCTACAGTAGACGTAGAAGTTGACATTTTGAAAATATTTTTTGGATTTACAATTCATACGTGATATATAGGGTGGTATTTTGAGATTGGTAATCGCAAACGGATAGAATATTTCGTCAACTTTTCCGAAAAGTCAAGATAATAAAGATGAGGATTCAGAAAGTACCTACCATTATTTGTAAAAAGACGAAATTAAAAGAATCAATATTCTGATATTTGTTGTTTGTGCATCCGTTTCCTTTTCTCTAAAAGTTTTAGACTTAGATGAAGGATTACTCGATAAATCGACGGAAAAGTTCATAGAGTCGTACAAATCTGATGTTACTGAAGATCTCAACAAAGAAATTGTTCATTTCTCCATTTGAATTGCTCCAGGCTGTGTATACGAAAAAATAGAACTATTTTTGAAGGAGGAGAAGAGAGTCCCGTACTTTAACCTTCCCGGGCACGGATTTAGATGATCTGTATACTATACAATTTGCTTGATTTATTCAAACAGCAAAAAAACAATGATCGTGGTTGTCAAAATTAAACGCGTGCCAAATACGGTGACACATTGACAAATCGTCAAAATAAGTTTTTCCACCAACTTAACCAAATGTTTGTCAATACCTGGCATTTTTTGGCAGAATGACTACAAACGCTAAAACCGAACTTTTCCACCAAAGTTGAAGACGGCATTTTTAATTTGGCATATGTTTCCACCAAAATTTGTCGATTTGTCATTCAATTTGACACCAATGACGCATAAGCATAAGTATTAAAAAGTTATGAATCGTCAATTAAATTTAAATTTTAGAAGTTAAAAAACACACGTTTTTCATTGATTCTTATAGATCTATTTTTGCATTCAGAAATATTTATTCGACCTATAGATGCATACACTTATAACCGGAACACAAAAATGTAAAAACCAAAAGTCATGAATAGTCATAAAAAAGATGTGTTATGACGAAAACTTGTTATCATGTCGAAAAGAGTAAATAATATAATACAATAAATAGTTATTTACCTTCGTGTACTTTAAATAAAAACAATGTGATTCGTTTGACAATATAATTTATAACAACTTATTTTAATATCTCATTGAACATACGGCTCAATAAAAGCAAATAGTCTCCCATTTGGGCAAAGGAAAAGGGAAACCTGTTATGTATGGAAAAAGCTCAACAGACCATGAAGGAGTTAGACCACGCTGTTGCGGCCTTCTTTGTGACCGGATGTTCTTACTCGCCAACGCAACTCTTTGCCTTGCATTCACGTGATGCCAGCAATAAATCCAGCTTATAATTAGCTGGAAGGTCAGTGTTATAAACTTTATTCAGATATTGGGCTATCCAAGCGGTCTATTAGGTAAAATGTCAAACGAATTTTCTCAATGTTATCTCGGAGGCCTTTGGAACACGACGCACTAGAACTGGTGTACTGATGTTTAGTATAGGACGTCCAATCTTTCTCTGATATATATAAAAATTGCAGCAACTCGATTCGTTTCAACGATGGGAAGGTGCTTATCTTAAAATCTTGTCCAAATTTATTAAATTAAAGTATTAAAAAGCGAACAAAACATTCGATTAACTCTATAATTATCAATCTATTAAGTTTGGTGATATCTGGAATCTAGGACACACAAATCAAAAGTCAAAAGTCTAAAGTCATAAGATTAGTCATAACATAAGTCATAAAAAGTATTGTTCACGGAATATTGTAAATAGGTTGAGTAAAGTAGAAATAGTTTTATAATACCATATTTATTATACTCCTAAATTCGAACATATCCAGACAAACATCAATAGTAGTAAAAAGTAACGTTGAACGTCGTCATAAGTCATAAAAAATCAACAAAGTATTAACGGTTTTTTTTAAGATACTTTTGATGAGTAGATTTGGAAACATACAGGACCCATAAGGCTTGAAAAGGTATAAGTATTAAAAATTATAAAGTCATGTTTCGTCAATAAAAATAAAAGGTTAAAAGTTATGAAGCATACATAATACATAATTAAATCGGGTGCCCGGTTCCACGGTACGTAAACCGTATTACAAGACTCCTTTCAATGTATTAAACGCAAAATTCATGCACAATTTGTGGGTTGGGGTTATTTGCCTGTTTTTCAAACTCTTGTTTTTGGTTAAAAATATTTTTACAAAATACTGAAATCGCTATAAAAATTAAGATGAGTCTGAAAAAAACGATTTCGAAAAACAAGATAATGGAAAACAAAATTTTAAAAAACAAGGTTTTGGGTCGAAATAGGATTATTTTAAAAACCAAATATATTGAAAAATAAGATTTAGTGTCAAAAATATTTTCAAAAACAAGATAAAATATTAAGTTATATTGTTTGATTGGATGCAAACATTTTGAGATTTAGGTTTCAGATAATTTGTTTATCGTTTATAAGCGAGGTTTCTGCGGTGTTTTATTGGATTTGAATCTTAAAACTGTACTCGCTTTTGGGCTATAGACCATAATCTAAGTTTTAGGCTCTGATCACGGTTCTAGACCCGATTCTTGGTTCTGGACCTATTGGAACTCGGTTTTAGACCAGACTCTCGGTTTAAGACCCAGTTCTCGGTTCTAGATCCATTTCTCAGTTGAAGACCCGGTTCTCAGTTGAAGACTCTGTTCTTGGTTTTAGACCCGGTTCGCAGTTCTAGATCTGGATCTTGGTTTAGGACACGGTTCCCGGTTCTAGATCCGGTTCTCGGTTTAAGGCCCGGTTTCAGTTTTAGTCCCAGTTCTCGGTTCTATACCCGGTTCTTGTTCCTAATGACCTGGTTGTAGGTTTAATTCCGATTCTCGGTTTTAAACCCAGTTCTCTTTTTTCAAATTTCTCAGTAATGTACCCAGTTCTCGGTTCTAAACCCAATTCTCGGTTTAAAACCCGGTTCTCGGGTTTAGACCCGGTTCTAGGATTTATTCCCGATTCTCGGTTTTAGATCCGGTTCTCGGTTATATACTCGAATACCCAAATAGGGTTTTAGGAGTAATAGGTGGCCCCAGTGGGGTCGTTTCAAATTTAATGAATAAATAAAAAAAAAGATTTTTTATCATTTTATTTATTTTACAGTGTTTTATAGATTTCAAGATATCCGGATGAAAATATAAACGTTGTTTTTGGACGGATAGTGTAGTGGAGTCGCAAAATACATTTTCTAATTTGTTTCCAATGACCGTCTATTGGATAACGGTAAAAGTATGTTTGTCATTTTTCGTTTTTCATTCCTTTTAAATGGCTATCCAACTAAAGCGGGTCTATCATTATATTTTTGGAATCCGCGAGTCGAAATGCATCAATAAAAGTAGATTTGTAGAATAGTATTATAGATCTTGATGGGAATGGACCACTAGATTCGTTAATACCTGGGATCCAAAATTCTTTTTTTGTAGAATTTTAGTTAATTTGGTCTTGTCGGCTAGCCAAAATAGATGGGTGGTTAAAAAAGGTGGTAAAAAATATGTAGGGGATCCTCATTGATGATCGCGTCGTTTGCCCACTCCCTTTAAAGGAAAGTGGTGTAAAATATAAAATGAAGCATAAAAATGATGTTTTGAACATCCTACTTTTGACCAGGCCTCCTTTTTGCCCAGGGTTTGGCCTCAGGTTATATCCTCTAATTATCCTCAGAGTTGATGCACACCATCGTTGTCTTCATTTACTCTGCCTGTACCCTCGGTACATTTGTAGTGCCCATTGCAGCAACTTCACGGGAGACTGCATCGGTCTATTAGTTTGATATTGGACCGTGGCAGGTCTTGCTGTGTGTTCAGTTGTGCCCTCAACGACATCTGTACCGATTGGACGGGAACGAGCGAATTGCCAAAAGGGTGTTTCAGTCCAAAATGGATAAGTTCAATACTAGACCTCCAGCAATACCAAATAAAGATGGATGGATAATATTACATCTAACCTGGGACAACTAGGAGTTTGTGTTTGGTCCGCCAGAGCTCCAAACTGGAGGAGGAAAGATATGTAAAAGGCTATGACCCACCTGGGTTGTAGTGCCACATGAAGAAGACGAACATTTAGTTTTCATGTAAAAATGTTGTTAATTTGAAATTATACCGTTTGAAGTACTAAATATACCACAACCTGCAGATCATTGATTCAAATTCGGCTCGAAGGACCACAAATCGTGCAAAACATGTTTCTAATAAACATTTTAATAAACTTTGAAATGTAATTTTAATACAAACATAAATCAAGTAGTTATTTTATAAATTCATCAAATTAATTTACGTAACGTTGGTACATCGGTATAAATACTGTTTAGATAAATTTGGATTGATTAAATTGAAGGTCGTGTATAAGTATTTTACACAGTAATATTAGGAGTATAGTATTTTATATAATAGTATTTTTATATCAATAGTCGCAGTATTACCTATCAATAAATTCACATTAAATTGGTATCTTGTTTTGAACAATGAACATCTTATATTGTTTATTAGCCCACGCACTTGTAGCGAAAGATCAATTAAAAAAACATGGACTAGCGCCATAGATTTTAACGTTATATGACGTACATTTATACACAACATATATGTGGAAAAAAATTCTGCGGACGTAATTATTAAGAATTCACTGTAAACACTGTATTTCATTCAAGTACCTGTGAATCTATTAAATTACATACACACTAAAACATTCTTATCGAAGTGATTTCATTTTTAATCAGATAAGCTTGCTAATCATATATTAAAAAGCAACGCAATTCGTTATAAATGACAATACGACCACAGTAATTCCTCAGTATTGTGTAATTTTGTCGTCATTAGCTCATCGTCGAGTGGAATTATTTAATAGCTGTTCAAGCGGTTGTAAAATTATCAATTTATTACCTTAAAAATGTTTCTGTGGAAAGTGTTGGCTTTGATCTGTGCCATTGGCCTGGCAACGCCAGTCTATTCTGGTAGCGTAGGCGTTCGACAGTCCGGTGACGTGCTGGTGTACACCACCACACTGTCCAGTCCGCCATCACTCACTCCAGAAACCCACTCGGTAGTGCTAGACGAACCAATAGAAAATTGGACTCAAGTAGCGTTCGAATTCATTCCGGTGAGTTATATTATTTCAATGCGAGCGCAAAGAGTTAAATTGTCTAATTGTTTTTTCTTCTAATCAGAATTCCATCAATAACTCGACCGTTACATTGAACAACGAAAATTTGATCATTGAAGGGCATAACATAAAGGAGATGGCTGTTGAGTTCAAAGTGTACGGTTTTCCGAGATAGAGAGCGGGTGAGAAGGAAAGCAGGCAGCCGCTCAGATTATATTATTTTGAAATATTTGTAATATTCTGGAAAACGGTTAATAAATGAATAAAGCTAAGAAAGTTTGAGATTAAGATTTATAGATTACCCAGAAGTTCTTTCAACGCTTTGAAAGGCTATGACTAATAAGATAAATTAAATAGAGGAAAAGATTGATACTGCATAAAACTGTCAAATTTGCGATAAGAAACTTGGCTAACAGTAAAAAATATCAGTAAGCGACCAACGGCGCCAATCATCATTGTCAGGTGCTCACAAGATTGTGATAAACAAATTCCGCTCTATCTCTATTTCTCGTGACGGATAATAACTTCTCCCAAAATAGTAATAGTTGTAGGTTACTCTTACAACGAAATTTGAAAAAGGTGAGGTGTTAAAAGTTTTTAATTGAATACTAGAATAATATTAACCAGAGAATTAAAATGCAAAAATCATAAAAAATGGGTAGTTTTTTAACAATTCATCTCTCCGCTATTTAGGGTGATTTTTCGGGATAAAAATTCATTTAAAAAAAAATGGTAAAAATAGTTTTATTTTTGAGAAAATCTCTGACTGATTGTCAGTTTTTAATTTTATTAATAGTTATTGCACAAAATTTTAAAATATGGCCACGATCACAGGTCGCAGATCTATAGCAATATTTTGTATATACATACAACTAAAGATTTTTTTAAACACGGTCTATGATCGAAAAAGAAGGCTACTCGTTTAACTGTAATCAATTTTTTGTCAATATTAATATTTATAAATACAATATAAAATTACGGCCACGATCATCGATCTGTAAGATTACTACGATCGTGATCGTTTCGATGAATTATAAAAAAAAATTTCAATAATTCCCTGATCGTAGTTATAGATTACGATGAGACTGAAAATACTTCCTATGTCGGTATTTATATTTATGTAAAACATAGCCAAATATGTTTTTTAAAACTTTTAACCCACAACCACTTATCTGATTCAGCTCAAACTTGGTACATACCCTCATTTGCACTCCGATTTTAAAATAGAAAATTGAAAATATAATTTTTAAAGATTTTGCTTAAAAAAACTATTTTTATCACTCTCTCGATAACTTAGTGTTCTACGATCACGATCGTTTCAAAAAAAAACAGTTAGACCATTTGTGAGCCAATCAAATCGCCAAGGTTTCTAAGGTTGCTGCTGTCGATTTTAGGTAATAGATATATAATGTTTTTTGTCAATAATAAAGTGCGGATGCGATAATGATCAGCAATCTATAAGAGTGCTACGATCGCGATCAAAACCGTAAATACGTTTTATGTCAATATTGATATTTATAAAAAACCTAAAAAAATATGTCTTTTAACATCAAAGTGTGCTACAATCACGATCATTCAATAATTATCTGAAATAATTTTGTTAAACAAATGTAAGTGTAGCTGCGATCATGATCTGTCATCTCTATGGGTGCTACGATCTAAAGTAAAAAAAAATTGTTCAATATTGATAATTATGAATACACATACAAAATATCGCCACGATCATCGATCATTTAGAGGGTCAAGATCACGATCGATTCTATAAATATATAAAAAATTATCCACTTTTTCGATTAGGACATTTAAGAAATCTCTGTCTCTTTTGGATGTAATCGACTAAAAACGACATATGGCACCAACTTATTTTGTTTCTAAAATATAAAACTATAGAACAACATAAATTACATAATTTGAAGATAACAATATTTTTGGAATAAATTTTAATATAAAATTTCCAAAAAGAATCCACAAAAAATCAAAAATAATGAATAATAAAATGATTATATTTTTAATGGCTATTAAGCTTTACTAGTTTCGGTAATTTAATTGTTACCGGGACTTGCAAAGTTCTCCATTTATCAATTGGTATCCTTGTTTATGCAATTTATCGTGATTAATTTAATACATACTAATTCAATTAACCCAGTTCGGAATACTGTAAACACAGGAAGCACTATTAAACAACACTTTATAATAGTTCTATATAAGCATTAAAGGAGTGTTACTTTTACGTAGTAACTTTATGAAAATAAATGCACCAGAGATAAATTGCATTCTCGTGTTGGAGCTCTATTTATAAATAGTTTTCGATAATCAATATTGAAATATTGCTATAATATAAATATATTATATATGTGTGTGTGTGTACAAGCATAATAATCAATTTCAAAATAATAGCCATTATATCAATCTAATATATACGATGTATGAGTTTTACATGTTAGAATTTAGAATGGTTGATCCATCTAACCTCTCCCCTTTCCCTTCTGCCACTCACTTCCAGCATCATTTATTTCAAATTCATGGCACATTGAAGGGTGTCTGTATCTGTATGCACACGCAGAATAAATACAAGCACCCCCACACAAACACAACATATATTTCTATATATATAAAATAGTGTTCGCATATATGTATTGTTAATTATTCTCTGCATACAAACATTTGTGGCGAGAAGAACGGAAATTGATGAATGCTCCAATAGTTCGCATACAATCTTCGTACCATATTGAAACGATTGGTTTGCCAATGCCACCACCACCAGTGGGAATCATTGCACCAGCAGCACATGCCTGTACTCGCATACACAATGTGCCAACTAGGAAGTTCACAGGCTCCATTCGGGATGAGTGTAATGAGTAATGACACTGTCATTTATCTATTAGAGGGCAGACGATGGATTGGAGCACGCGCGCACTCGCATAAATATGCGAAAGATACTTAAATTTAAAATCTCTCGTTATGAGCAGAGAATGGCGAATTTTCATTTAACGAAAATTTATGTCTTTCCAAGATAATCGAATTTTATGATTGATCGATGGTTGGCTTAAGTAATAATTTTGAGATATTCTTTTTATTTTGGAGGAATGAATATGATTATCTTACCAACAAATTTAATTTGAAATAATATATGATATATATTTTTTTATTTTTACTTTGATGGATCTTGTTGAATACTTATTTAAATATACCTGCCGGTTGGAGGTACCAAATTTTAGCTCAAACATTTGGTGGTATGGTTTGAAGATCTGTTTAAGCTTAAAATATGGCAAATCGAATCATCCATTTTTTCAGTGCTAATTTGTAAAATAGAACCTATGAGCAGGTCAGAAAAATGATTTGACGATTCGAAACACGTTCCAAATTATCTGCCAATTATAATTATTTCGTTCCTGCTCAAGACCAACTAATATGACAATGGAAATTTTGAAAGCGGTTGCATGAAGCAGTGCAACATTATGAAAACGCACAATAAACAAATAGATATACGAATAGCTGGTTTTTTGAGCCAATCAATTTTTCATTCGTTTAAGATTTAAAAAACCGCATATCTGGTCCTTCGAGCCGGATAGATTTAACCGATTGATGGTCCGAAGTGTTGCCTTTTGAATGATCAGTATTAAAAACAGTTTGATGGACCATTAACTAATATGAATATACATACTAAAGTCATAATTATTGTTTATTTATATTGTACATTCTTTATTCCTAAAAAAAAGTAAACGATCACGAATACTAAATTTAGCTACAAAGTTCGACGTAATTAACCCAGATTTTAAGAAACAAAACTATCGATTCATTGTGCAATATTTTTTATCATAAATTCCTAAGGTTCAAAGTATAAACCATAGACTTTAATATATAGATACGAAATGGACCAGATTTTCTATATACAAACTTGTAATGAACATCTCTTCAAGCGGAGGCAGTAGTATTTTAGTTATTTTCGTCGTCAACAAATGGCTTAATTACGAGCCAAATTAAAACAAAAAAAATATTTTTTTGTAAAATTGCTCAAAAATTGTAAAGAACATTTTAAAAACTTGAAATATTGTCTTCTTAATAAATTTTAACAACTTTCTCTAACAAGACGAATTTTCCTTTGTTTACCATTTTTTATCTTGGAAAAAAGGTCAGAGATATTCAAAATTACCATTATTATCTAAATTTGTTTTAGTCATACTTATATATACATTTTTAAATATGTTTTAATTTTTTTAAATATTGGATCGATTTAAATAGTCAGAAATTATAAATAAAAAAGTAGCATTTAAAAATATTTTTAGGATAACATCTAAAAGCGGTCAAACATTATCTTGAAATTTGAAAACCATCAGATCTAAGTAGATAAACTGTTAGACATTTTCTAGTTAAAAACACAATTTCTAGCAATAACGTCAAAGTATATCTCGTAAAAATTCCACACTTTTTTTAATGGACAGAAATTTTGACAAAAGTTATAATCACATTCTAAGCAATTTGTGTATAACACGACCATGGACTTTTACATATAGACAAGAAATAGACTATTATTATATATTATTATATAAGAGATGTTGCTTACAAGTCCGAATACAGGAAGTTGTAAGCAACATATCTTCAGTCAGAGTCAAAAGTTAAAAAAAAACAAATATTATAATTTAAATAATTTTATCATAATATAGGTCGCAAAATAGTGACGAACATGATAAAAGCTTAAAATTGTGTCACTTAATACTATTTAACAAATATTCACGATTTTATCGTTATCAATCTGATAAAATATTTGTTATTGCAATATCTCTAAACTGGTCTAAAAACTCGGTTGACTGACTTTTTTCCAAAAGATGTACATTACAATAACATAACCTAACTTCTCTCTATAGTACTATTGCTCTAAGGGATAAACGATCAAATACGATTAAATTAATATACACAGAGTTAGGAGCCGATAATATTTTCTCGGCGGTGCGGCGGCGGCTAGCCGGGACTTTAAATCCGGAGGCTGGCGACAAAGCAGCTTTTTTTACTATTACTGTTTTATAAAAAAATGAGAATTTCTCTGCAATAATAGAAAATAATTCTTTTTTTATTAATTTGTATCCGGTGACATTGAATTTAAAAAAAGAATTCATAAAATGGAAATAACTGTCCTTTTTTAGCCGATATACACTGTTGCCATATTAATAGTTGTTTTGTGTATTATCCACAAAAAAATGTCGGCAGCTGGCGACGGTGGCTACCTTTTCAAAAGAGTAGAATGTTATGAATTTTGTCAGTGGCCAGCGGCTAAAAAATGGCGGCTCATATTTGTGACACAGACATCTTAACGGCTTATAGGACTAGTCAGATAAAGCTCGAACGCTAGAAAGATTGAATACTTTTTTACCTTATACAAGACTTACTACTTAGACTTATGAAAATATATGTCGTTTAGAAAGATTGATATATTTAGTAAAATTTGGTAAAGAACACAATATTTTTTTACTCTAGATTGATGCAAATTGATTGATTGATTTATGGATAGTTTAAATTTTTTATCTAGACTAGATTCTATATTTTTTTATTTAACATAATTAAACAAACAGATAAACATTTTTCAGTCATTTTTCTTGGTATATAATATTTTTTAATCTAGATTAATAAAAATTTATATTTTTGGCTAGATTGATGGGTATTAAATGTATAGATAATTAATGATATTTTTTAAGATCGATAAAAAACATAATTTTGTTTTACTATTTTGATTGATTTTTTTTTAGTTTGATAACATAAAATTGAAAAATTGAAAATTGAAGAATACAACTATTGTTTATATTTTTAAAATCGATAAACACATATTTTAACTGTTTTTTTTTTGTTGTAGAGATTGATAACAAAAATTATAAAGACTGACGCAAAATTATGAAATAATCTAACAATAATTAGAATAATTCATCAATTTATAATAATAATAATAATTTTTGTTATCAATCTTAAAACAATAGAAAAATCAAATTAAAATACTTAAAAAAACAACATATTTAGTAGTATTTATCGATCTTGAAAAAATGTTAGTTGGAAGTTATATTTAAAGTTTCTGGCTAGATTGATTAAAGATAATTAATCAAGGTTGATAGTTTTTTGTATGAAAATAAAATATTTTGTCTTTTTAAATATTGTTTAACACAGATTGAATTAAAAAAAACTTTATCTAGATCTTTTTTATACAGTTTTGGTCTAGATTGTAAAAAACTTTTTTTCTCTAGGCTTTATTATTCTTGCCAAGTTTGGCAAAGAAGAATTGATATTTTGTATAAGGAATAAAGATAAAATTAAATTGATATTTTCAACTACATTTTTATCAAGATCAATAAATATGTTTTTTTAAACAATTTTAATTGAATTTTATTTGTTTTTAAGATTATTAACAATAAATATATAGATTGAAGAAAGTTGATGAAATAATGTAATTAAAGTTTATATAATTTTTGACTAATAATTTAATTGATAATTAATAATCAGTCTTAATAGTTTTTGTTATTAATCTTAAAAAAAACAATGAAAATAGTTTTAAATAACATATTTATTGATCTTGATAAGAATTTAGTTAAAAATATTTTTTTTTAAGTTTTAAAGGTTGATGATTTATTTTTATGATTTATTTTTATAAAAAAAGATAATGTTTATTAAGCCTTTAAAAATATTATTTAGATTGATGAAAAAAATGTTTTATCAAGCTTTTTATATATAATTTTCGAATCTATATTTTAAAAAACTTTTTTTTTCATAATGAACTATGTTTTATGATTGATGTGAAAAACTGTATTTTTTCTGGACTTTATGATTTTTATTAAGTTTGATTTTACCTAGTATTTCTTCAGATAATTATAAAAAAAACTGTTAAGTGTCATTCTATATTGATACACATTATTTTGCTTCTTTTTTATCTTTATGTTGATTTACTCACTTTTTATTCAAGATTAAAAATTGTTGGTATTTTTAATTTAGATTGATTTTTATCTTCAAAAAACTGTAAACTTATAAAAACTGTTAATTTGAGGATTGAATAATACAAAACAAAATATTTTTCTAGAGAAATATTTATCGATGTACTTTTAAATCACTAAGATTTAAATAAAATGATGATGAGGACCATCTCAGTGAAATATGTATGCAAATAATCAATTTTATTTTTCGTTGGTACTTTTGCTTATTTTTGCTAAAGTTTGTCAGAGATTGATAGCGACCATTAAATTACAGCTCCATCTTCTTGACTCTTGAGCAATGATTCCAAGAGAAAATATACACTTTTTCTTCATAGTTGTCTACGGACAAAATAATAATCATTTCATAATTGCTAACTTCACGTTTCATACTATAAAATTCGAGAAGTAGAATTTCCCTTTACTTCGCGTCGCCGTCGTCTCCTCGCCCGGACCACATAACTATCCTTTTCAAACTATATTATTCATAATCCGAACCACTGCAAACTTCTCATCATCGCCACAAATCTTCATGCAGCCCGTCAGACCTGTCAAGATAATTCCCTTAAATCCAAACCTGAGCGCGTCCCACCGCTTTATACCCCTAGATAATAAAATGCAAATGACTGCGCGCGCAAGGGCTTCTGTCTGTTGTGCCCGTTCCCAAACCGTCCCAAACTCCATCACCACATAACTTTGAGCGCGCGAAACAAATGCAAAGAGTGCCCAGAGGCATTGCACCCGCCCGGTTGGTTTTATATAGCTAGCACCCTCATACCCTTCTGCCAACTTTGTGCCAACTCGAAAAATTGTTTTCCCGGAATTGTAGTGGCTCGACAAAGACTTGCAAATTTGATTTGGCGCGTAACGAATAATTATGTTCGGTAAAGTGCCTGCGGCTTGTCTCTGTGATGTGATGACGCGCATTGGCTGTGCGAAGTCCTGCCGGAGCACCATCGCATCCGGAATTCGTCTGTCCGTGAGAGTGTGGCACTAAAAACGTATACATATGTCTGATGGAAGCGTGCGCGAGCGCTCGCGTCATGTTCATTACGTCGTCCGACATTGGTTTAAACACTCTATAATATACATATACATGGTATTCTTGTTCACCTACCACGTATATAAGGGTTTATGTGGCTGCGCCCGGATCGACATATACACACATAGACTATATAGGAAACATAACGGTATAATGTATTGTAATTCGGTTATGAATATGCAATAGGTTGCTATAGAGCAAAATTATAAGAGAGACTTGGCTGTTTCGAAAAAAGAAGGGTACGGCAGCCCGGCATGGGGTGGCATTCGGCAGCACCACCGGCACCGGTGCTGCGGAATGCGTGTGTGTGTGTGTCAGTGTGAATAATATAGTCTTGTTTGGTTAAAGGGAAAATTGGGTAGGTTCATTGATTGCCAGTGGCATTGGGCTCCCGCGCGCACAACGCGGGTGGAAAATGAAATGTGCGGTTTCCCGTCGTCGCGTCGCCCCCGCCCGCACCGCTACGAGTGGCTGCGCGAGAGGCTTACACGCGCGATATATACATTGTGTTTTTAAGGGCGAGTATAAGCGTGTGTTAGGGGACTTTTATACATTTTTGAATTTGCGGAATTTGTGCCAAGTTAATTTGAATACACGCGTACGAGGAAATTAGATTCGCGTCAGGAAAATGAAGTGCGTTTTCAGGCGAGAGTGTTTCAGTTAAAAGGGATTTTGAATTAATTACAGGCATTTGTTCTTATTCAATTTTTGAACTTATATATATATGACTAATAAATATGATGCATCCCGCATAGAAGGGTCAAATTTTACATATGTCCTATAATTTCTTATTATAATTGGATTTCGTGATTTCGAGTGAGGGTGCGAGGAATTACTAGGAGCTAGCTGAGAGTATAAATCCAGTTCGACTAGCTGACCAGTCTTTTGTGCCGGAGGCAAATTATTTTGTTTATGACTTTTGTAATGGATAAAATATAATTTCATTACCGTTCAAATTGGCCCCTCCAACTGGATTTAAAAATATCCATACAAATGTATCTAAATTATCTCTCTATAGATATGTGATTCAGATTTTTGTGTATATTTAATTTTAGTTAAAATAAAATAACAATTAATCGGCATTTTGTTATACTAAACAGCTGATTGGTTTTTCGATCCATGCAATCGTGTCGCTCGGTCTTTCAAATTAGTTTCCATTTTTTTATGGTTTGAAATATTATTGTTTTTCTATATTTAAATTGAAGAATATTCATTAAATAGCCATTTCAAATAATAGCATTTGAACTTATTGGTCCCTCGAGCCGGATCCGATGGAAATATATTTCTGAATACAAGATATTATAGTTTTTTTGGATATATAATTTTAAAAAAATAATCAAGCAGCAACAACATATTTAACTTTTTTTCTTTTTTGGAAACATTAATTGTTAGCCTTTATAGAAGATATCTTATTTGATAAAAAATTGAAATAAAAAATATATTCTATCTAAATTTACTATTTTCAAAATAAATAAAGAAAATCTAGAAACGATGATGATGATGATGAGGGGATGGGGGACCGTCTCACAGATACTATTCCAGCACTTAGGCCACCAGGAGGGCCCATTGTACTATAACCCGTTTCTTATATACGCTCGTAATTTGGGAATCTAAAAGATTTCCTAGTAAACTCAGCGATCTTCCCAAGAGGAAGGCGGTGGAGGTCATCACAGGATATCTAGTGGGAATGAAACACTCTCCATCTTAGATGAATTACAGCGGGGCAATCGGCGAGCAAATAAACTGAAGATTAAATTTCTTCGCACCTGCTACAGGTCGGTCTTTCGGAAAATCCCAGCCTATGCAGGTGCCTAAAATTGTTATTTTATTGTTATTTTATTGTTATTTTATTGTTATTTTTGGAAACAATTTATTACTGTTTCTGTATTTTTGGTAAAATAATTTTAAAGAATGTCCTAAAAAATGCAAGTATATTAAAAAAGGCTTTTTTAAGACATGGAACATGTTTTCCATTGTAAAAAATGTTATAATTTATAAAACTGTTTTATTCTCTCTTTTTTTGTTAGGTAAAATTTCGAGTTATTTGTATCATTAGTTATTCAACAATAAACAGCTGATTCACTCGATGGCAAATAAAAAAAAGTAATATTTTAATGATTTTTTTTAATAATTCAGTAATATTTAATATAATAAATACTAATTTAATTTTTTTTATTAATTGGATATATTTATCAATATATATTTGCCAAAATGACGTATTACGTTGGTTTTGAAAACAATACAAAAAAAACTAAATAACTCTTAAAAATTTTCAATTTTATTGAAAATAAAATACACTTTCATAAAAATAAAAATATATTTTTTAATTAAAATTAAAACGTATTTCTTTAAATGGTCTGTTTTTATTAAATGGCCGTTTAAAATTAAAAAGTAATTTAAAAATATTCATATTCAATGACATAATAAACATCCTGTAAAAAATTATAAGAGTGTTTTTTTGCAATATTTTTTCAAAAAATATGTACATGATCTTTTTAAATAGCTGCTAAAAATTAAAAAGTACTTAAAAAAACTTTTTTTTTTAAATTTAAAATTATTTTTTCCAAAACTTCAATTTCATAATAAAAATCCTACAAAAACTGAAGATAGATTATTACTGTTAATGTTTTTTTTAAGGAAAGGCATATGTAAACATAAGACTTTTTTTTTTAAATATGCATTTCTATTAAATTACTTTTTTATTCTTACTGGCCATTTAAAATAAAAATTAAACCCTTTATTGATATATTTAAAAAAATGTTAAAAAAACATATTGCAGCCAAACAAAAAAGAACACTCTATTAAATTTTTGCAGGATGTTTTTTTAAATTACTTTTAGTTTTTTAACGGCCATTTAATAAAAATACCAATAAAAAGAAAAGTTTTTTTATTTTTTTAAAAAAGTTTATTTTATTTTCTATAGAATTGCACTTTTAATAAAATCGTTTAGTTAGTTTTTTTTTCAGTTCATTATCTGTTTGTAAAAGTTGTTGTCAGCAACACTTCTATTTTATTAGGTGTTACATATACCGACCGCCAGAATGTGATTCCATAAAAAATATCGATTCATTTATCTCCACGCTCACTCCTCAATATGAAAACATAATTATTATGGAAGACTTCAACCATAATCGTGCAAAATAGACTTGTCTCTGACTTTTGTGAATCAGCCGGTCTTACGTTTAATCACAATCAAATTCAAACAACCCATTTTGTTACACCCGCTGGTCCGGACTCTTTGCTTGACTATTTTATTGTTAGTTCTGAAAAATCTTTAATTACATCAAATCTGTTTTGGATCCTAAGGATAACTCACCATACTTTTATCTTTTTATTACTATACAATCTTTCTCAAAAGCTTTCTATTTTTAGAATTATATATATATATATATATATATATATAGCAAATATCGA
>JAAAKO020049952.1:0-11217 GCA_010015015.2 Bolitophila cinerea
GTATATATTTTGAATTTCTTACTTTCTGTTATTTATGTTATACTCACATTTTAATAATATACTCGTGAATAGGGTGAACAAGGAGAACCCGGTCTCGTGGGCAATTCAGGTATGCCGGGTATGCCTGGAGAGGAAGGTACTCGCGGACCACAAGGAATAGACGGTTGCAATGGAACAGAAGGTATTATGGGTTCAGCGGGTTACCCTGGAATTCCTGGTATAAGAGGACAGCCCGGTTTGATTGGACATACTGGACCTCGAGGTGATGCTGGCGACGGCGGTATCAATTCAAAAGGAACAAAGGGCTACCGTGGTGAATCCGGTTTAGACGGAATAGACGGTCAACCTGGTTATGCTGGATCACCTGGACCTAAAGGTTTTCAGGGGATCAATGGGTTACCGGTATAGACAAATATATTATATTTTATATTTTATATTTTGTAAACATTTGAAATTTCTTACTATAAAAACTAAGGGTATTGCTGGTGAGAAAGGTAATCGCGGTCCAAGAGGAGAAGATGCCGAAGAGATTTCACCATCACTTAGTCGAGGTCCAAAAGGACCTAAAGGATATCGTGGTGAGAGTGGTGATACATCAGACTACTATAAACACAAAGTGGATAGTCGTGTGGTACACAAAGGAGCACGAGGAGAAAAGGGCTACTCTGGTTTGGTTGGAGATATAGGTGTTGTCGGAAACATTGGTCTGCCAGGTTTGAAAGGGGAGCGAGGACTAAAGGGTTACAAAGGAGACGAAGGCAGTGCCGGAGATCGTGGTAAAACTGGAAAGGATGGTCAATCTGGCTCGAGTGGAGATAAAGGAACTAAAGGAGCACCTGGTTATGCTGGACGCGAGGGATCTGATGGTGATAAAGGAGGTCCCGGCGAAGATGGATACTACGGTTCTCCTGGTCTACAAGGTAGACCAGGACTTCCGGGCATCTATGATCCAAACCTTGATGAAATCAGCGTCGGACCAATTGGACCACAAGGTGACATTGGAAAAATAGGCGAACAAGGTATATATGGTATTCCAGGTATACCAGGCCGAATAGGTGTAATGGGATATCCCGGTACGCCTGGAGAACCCGGAGTGAATGGAAAACCTGGTCGCAAAGGATTCACAATTGATGGGCAAGTTGGCGATCAAGGCGAGACAGGACCTAGCGGAGAAATGGGAATTACTGGTGACATTGGAGCACCTGGCCGAAATGGACCAATGGGTTTTCCCGGTGCAAGTCTTGAAGGTCCAAAGGGATTTCCAGGAACCCCTGGAAGAAACGGTGTTATAGGTTTTATCGGAGATCGTGGAGAAGCCGGATTACCTGGAGACAAAGGTCTTCCGGGAATAGGGTTCAATATTACAGGTCCACAAGGTGTGGATGGGCTTCCAGGTAGGCGTGGTCCACCCGGTGAAGCTGGTTCGGATGGATATTACGGTCTTAAAGGAGATAAAGGTTTCCGCGGGGATGATTGTGGAGTTTGTCCACCTGGTGCACCAGGCAACAAAGGTGATTTTGGTGATGCTGGGCGTCCAGGACAAAATGGAATCATTGGCATGAGGGGACTTCCAGGACCAAGAGGCATTAAAGGAATTCAAGGCAAAATTGGATTAACTGGAATTAGCGGAATTCCTGGTATTGCATTTCATATTATCGATTAATTTTCAATAAATTTACGTAAGGACATTTAAGGACGACATGGAGGGGATGGTGAGCCCGGTAGAGAAGGACGAAAGGGTGAAAAGGGAATTGTTGAATACAGTGGTTCCCATGTTAAGCCAGAGAAAGGAGATTCGGGTGATGCAGGGTATCCAGGATATCAAGGAGAAGACGGTAATGAGGGTGATCGAGGTTTTCCCGGTTATCAAGGCATTTACGGTGAAAAGGGTGAGCCCGGTTCTTATGGAGTAAATGGTGTGGATGGACGTGACGGCTCACCAGGAAGGAATGGAAGAGACGGTCAAGCTGGTGAAGATGCTCTTACTCCAAAAGTTTTTCTACAGGGAGATCGTGGTTTTAACGGTCTACCGTAAGTATATTTAATATATATATATATGCATAGTATATACATATATATATAAATTATTGATTATATTTTCTTTCTTGAATTTAGCGGTAAGGTTGGAGATGCCGGAGAAGATGGTGAAAAAGGCGCCAAGGGAGAAGCAATGGCTCCACAGCAATTTGACATTCGCGGAGACAGTGGTATCAATGGCGATGATGGACAACAAGGTTTACCAGGACTTCAAGGCCAACCTGGACCAATTGGTGCGGAAGGATTCCGAGGCGTTGATGGTGACTTAGGACCGGTTGGAATTTCTATAATTGGTGCTGAAGGTTTTAAAGGATATCCTGGTATAATGGGTGATCATGGACCTACTGGTGAAGAAGGACAGCCAGGCCTAAACGGTATCGATGGAACTAATGGAAGACCTGGACTTAAAGGTCGTCGCGGTGAACATGGTCGCGCAATCTTACAAGGAGAGATGGGAATTGATGGTGACGTCGGTTTTGATGGTACCTCAGGCGATAAAGGATATCCCGGAATCTCTGGAGCTAGAGGAAATCCTGGTGAAAAAGGACGTAAAGGTGAATTTGGCAATGATGGACCAATGGGAATCATTGGAATTCAAGGAAACAAAGGCCAACGAGGTGATATTCAATATGGTGATATGGGTGCCCCAGGTTTACCTGGAGATGACGGTAAAATAGCTCCATATGCGACTAAAGGAGCTAAGGGTGACTTTGGCTGGCCAGGGTCTCAAGGAACTTATGGTCTTAAAGGTGACATTGGATTTCCTGGAATGGTTGGCCCAACTGGAGATATTGGTGATATTGGCGATATTGGTTTCGACGGCATCTATGGAGTTCGAGGAGCTAGTGGTGAGGCTGGAGATCTTGGCGACGTAGGTTACACTGGTAAAACTGGTAAGCAAGGTAGCCGAGGAAAAATCGGACCCTTTGGCAGAAAGGGAGAGATAGGTGAATCTGGCTTCCAAGGACCTGATGGACATCCTGGCCGTGACGGTTCAAAAGGAAAACGAGGTGAATATGGATACTTTGGTCAAACTGGTCAGAAGGGAGAACCATCATTTAGCGGTCAACAAGGCGAAAGAGGAGATGCTGGATATAATGGTACCGCTGGTTATCGTGGCAAAAATGGACTTATTGGTCCGAAAGGAGAAGAAGGAGAAGCTGGACTTGTTTTTGATGGACATGAAGGTGCTAAAGGAGAACCAGGCATTCCCGGAAATTTTGGTTATGACGGAATTTATGGACAGAAGGGTAGAAGGGGTGACTCAGGTGATTTTGGTATTACCGGCGAATCTGGAGAAATCGGAATGGTAGGATCTCCAGGATATCGGGGACGTGACGGTAACAATGGCTTAACTGGACTAACAGGAGTTCGAGGTGAAATTGGATTTCAAGGACTACAAGGTGAAGTCGGTGATCAAGGTTCACCTGGGCTACAAGGACAACGAGGTGATCGCGGTGACGATGGTGCACCTGGACTGGTTGGTGATCATGGATTAGCTGGTGACAAAGGTTATGCTGGACATCCCGGACCAGTTTCTACTGGATTTGTTCCTCAAGGCGAAAAGGGTGTACAGGGATTATTTGGGGAACCAGGCGCTCGTGGTAATGTGGGTCCACAGGGTCAATACGGATTTAATGGCCGAAAAGGATTGGTTGGTGACTTCGGACGACAAGGTGAAGTTGGACAGAACGGACTTGACGGAGAAATTGGTCTGAGAGGAGAAAAGGGTTTCAGAGGTTTAACAGGCCTACGAAGTGCTTTCGCTGAAGCTGGTGAGGTAGGCACACCTGGTTTAGATGGTTTTCCAGGAAGAGCTGGCTTCTCAGGTACTTCAATATTTAAATTTTTGACAAAACTTTTTTTTAATAAACAATATTTACAGGAGCGAAGGGTGCACCAGGAGATTATGGAGACGATGGAGCTGTTGGTGTTATTGGTTTGCCTGGTATAAGTGAAGATGGTTTCAAAGGAGAACAAGGTGAAACCGGATATCGCGGTGCTCCAGGACAAAATGGTTTAGATGGGTTACCTGGTCCAACTGGATATCAAGGAGAAAAAGGTTTTAAAGGACAAATAGGTGATATCGGTCCATCACTTTCTGGAAATAAAGGCGAATACGGTTCTGTTGGATTTTCTGGAATGTCGGGTTTCGATGGAAGATCAGGAGAAACCGGTGACAGAGGTATGACCGGTATGATTGGAATTCGAGGTCCAGTAGGACCACGTGGCCCACAAGGAGACATTGGATGGCATGGCATTGATGGTATTGATGGACTTAAAGGATCTAAAGGTGACCGTGGTTATACATTCCCATATGAATTGGCTGCACGTGGCGAACGTGGTTTTGGTGGAATTCCTGGTTTAAAAGGTCCGACTGGGGACTTTGGATTTACTGGACCTCCTGGTGACATTGGTCTTCCTGGTTTTAAGGGATATACAGGAAAAATAGGTGAAACTGGAAACGAAGGATCGGAAGGATTTAAGGGTGAAAAAGGTTATGCAGGCGCACCCGGTCGTAATGGTTTGGACGGAAATAGAGGCTCGAAAGGATACCTAGGTGATCCTGCACCATTACCGCCACAACAAAGAAGTCGAGGTTTCGTTTTTACAAGACATTCACAAACTGTAAATATTCCCGAGTGCCCTGCAAATACAATCCGTATTTGGGAAGGATACTCTTTGGCAAGTGCTATTGGAGCAAGTAGGGCTGTCGGTCAGGATCTTGGTCAAGCTGGTTCATGTCTCCGTAAGTTTTCTACAATGCCTTACATGTTTTGCGATATGAGCAATGTGTGTAGCTACGCCGAAAACAATGATGATAGTTTGTGGTTGTCAACACCTGAGCCTATGCCAATGGCAATGACTCCAATTCCAGCCAGAGAGGTTCACAAATATATTTCAAGGTATTGTTTTATTTTTCAAAGGTTTCAACTATTTTTATGTGGTATAATTTTTCTAAACTTTGTTCTATTTTTTATTTGTTTAGATGTTCTGTGTGTGAGACAACTACCCGAACGATTGCAATTCATAGTCAAAGTATGACCATACCGACCTGCCCAGATAGTTGGGAAGAATTATGGATTGGTTACAGTTACGTTATGGTGAGTACCATAAATCACGAGATATGATAATATGATATTAACAGATTGATTTCAGTCAACCACGGATAACAGTGGAGGTTTTGGTCAAAATCTCATATCTCCCGGTTCTTGTCTTGAGGAATTCCGTGCAAACCCGGTTATTGAGTGTCATGGACATGGAAGATGTAACTACTACGATCAGTTAACATCTTTCTGGTTGTCCATAATTGATGAAAGTGAAATGTTCAAGAAGCCAAAGCAGCAAACACTAAAAATTGATCAGACCAGCAAGATTAGCAGGTAATTAAAAAAAAAAAATTAAAATATATATATATATATACTTGTTTTTGTTTTTGTAGATGTACCGTATGCAGACGATCTGTAAGAATTGTACATATTAACGATCCATTCCCGAGTGCTTCCGCTCTGACTGGACCCCGTGAAACAGTGACGTACCGTAAGCCTCAATTGGCAAAAACACGAAAGCAGCGCTTACAAAATAGTGGCGCTCGAAGACCAGCACAGCGAACTGGATAGATTTTTACAAATTGATTAGAACCTAAGTTTTAAAAGCTCTTAAATTATGTAATTTTTTATACTACAAATTTGCTACATAACAAATCTGCTGCCACAATGTATATGTATAGTATATAGTTATATATTGATGTTATCTGCATACAATTATAAAAAACAACACCCCTCATACTCGATTATATGACGTAATCAACAAAAATACTAAAAACAAATTATTTTTTTTATTAAAATTATCTAGATGCCAAATAAATATAATTTACTTTTTTAATAGTTTTAAAAAAAATAAATGTCTGCCATATTATGTTTTTTTGACTTTTAATATTAAAAGTGAACCTTAAATAGCCAAAGTTACAAAATCTTATTATATTCCACTTTTATGTAGATCGTACAAATCTATGCAAAAAGGCCCTATCAATTATATATCAAAGTATCAAACTACGATATTATTTAAAAATACATGTTATGTTGTAAATATAGTAAAGTAACCTTTTTCCATTTACACATTTTGGTTAAAGTGGTAAAATTGTGATTTTTATTGTATATTTCATCCACTATTGTTCCATAAAAAATGTTTTTTAATTTTTTAATGCGATACAATTCTTAGGAAAATGCTAACATATTTGATATTATAGAAAAGTGGCAAGGAATTTTGTTTAGAATAAAAAACTTGTTTATTTATAAACAAAAAAATGCTGTAAAATGATAATTATGATGATGGAAGAAGTAAAATGTATTGGAAATAATGGTATAATGAAAAAATAGCCGTGTCATAATAAGTCCGAGATTTTTTACTTTGCTGATGAATGGTATGGTTTTATTGTTAATAGATATATTGAAATTCATTTGGTGGAATCATTGGCATAAGTCCTTAATGAACAAGGCAAAAAGTGTCGGGCCGGCAACATTTCAAATTTCATTTATTTTTTAAAGTGACGTCAACGGGGAAGCATATATTTCTCAGCCATATAGGAATCAGAATTAGGCGCATATGTAACTAGTTCATGACTTAATCAAAACGGCGGTTTTGTAATTTTACGCTAATGACATCTGCGCTACAGTGTTTTACAGACAAAAAGAGCGTATTGGGCATTTGCGCTTTGCGCATTTTTATCAAAAACTTTTAAAATTTAGCGAACATTTATTTTTATAATCGCATAATTTTGAATCTTATTGGCCCTTAATTTAGTTAAAATAGAAATATTTAATATAACTTGTTTTAAATTTCTATTGAAACATTAATTATATTAAGAAACAACAAATAAAACAAAACAAAATATAACCAAAAAAAAACAATAAAAAATCTAAAAAAAACGTTACTCGGTTTCATATCAGACGAATTAGTAAAAAAAATTGCTAATGTTTCTATCATATTTTAAAAGTTGTTTACGATCGCTTAAATAGGAACATGGCAAGTTTAGAAAACCGGATGAGGAATGGAATTTATTTTTTAGTTTGTATAGTAAAAAGATTGAGATAAATCTAGCATTACTAGGGTAGTAATATATTTTATAGAATCTTCAAATTTAAAGGATATCATCGCGGATTATTGTTAAAGACGACGTGCTGTAATAATACGGCCTTCTAAAGCCAAAGTCAGAGGCTGCTTTCTACAAAATTGTATTTGTATGTTATGTCTTAGAATTGAGCAAGGAATACGTACACGAAGTTTGTATATCGTTGTATGCTTCACCATGTATATAAATTAAGTAAAATATCTGTGTTTCTGAAACTTCGTATGTGGATATAGGGGACCATGCAATTCATATCATCATAGGATAGGTATAGGGGTAGATAGGGCCTCTGTTTAGGGAAGAGGGGATGTTTTAGAAAATATCTTATAATATGCTCGAGATGGGTCGTGGTTGTTTTTTTAGTGTTTTTGCAAGGTCTAATAGAAAAACAGTTCTTTTGGCGGTTTAAGATTTTTTTGTTATAACTCAATTTTTTACGTCAGTGGCGTTCGAAGATAAAGGCGTATACGCTGCTCGCGATTAGATTACGTGTAAGCCGGTCTCCAAAAATTTCAAGATAAATTATCGTGGAAAAATATGTGTCGAGATTACATTTGACGTATGTTGTTGTTGTACACCGCTGGTTGACCACAGATTTTACACAGATTGCGGGTAGTTACATTTATATGAAGCATTTGACATCATACAAATGTGGAGGCCCTTTCGTATTCATATACAAAGTATACATGTGTGAGTATATACAAAAGTTTACATCACAATTTCAGAGAGTTGCAGTGATAGAGATAATATTATTTAAAAAGAGGAGCTAAAAATATTAAAGCAAAATTATTGGTTTTTAAATGTGATAGAAGTATATTAAATACCGTATAATTCAATATATTTGTTGAAAAGAAAGTAAATATATGATTTATTACACTAATTATTAAATTCTTTATTGACCTTTCCATGTCTTCTTGAGACACGAGTTTTTCAATTATGTCGTCTTTAGGAACCATCTCCATCTTCTTGTCAAGATCGGCTAATTTCTTGTCAAACTCCAAGGCCAATTTGCTGGCAGCATCCGATATTTCCTCGTCTACAATTGGCACAAGTTTATTTTCGAGATCAGCAAGCTTGGCGTTCATTCCATCGATAACCTGGTCAAAACGTTGCAGACGGTGTCCAAATTTTTCGTTATATTGTTTGAATAGGAAGGACTCAATCTAAAACACGTTTCAAGACTATAGTGGGGTAAATAAGCCTCGAAATAAGCAATTACATTTATTGTTTACTGGATACTGTCAATTTATGGATTAAGATATTGTAATAACACGTATTTTAATAGTTTGTAGGCGATAAAATACCAGATATTCGTTATAATGTATTAGGTATACACTACTTTGTGTGTGGCCGTAAGCGCCACAGTTAAATCTGCTAAAAGAAACCGCCATTGCATTATATTTACTGGCGTAACAAATAATAATTAAGAACTAACATTACTTGGTTTATTTCTTACGCCATACTTCTATCTAATGGTTCTAAATTTGGGTTGGCGGAGAATGATTTTCCTTTTAATTCAACTCGCCACACTACTTTAAGTTTTTAAAATGTTTTTTTTTACTATTTTACAAGCTTTTATGGTAAAATAATTAAATATTATTTTTTATATAAGCCATCTGTTGACGACAAAAATAGCTAAAATACTGCCTCATAAAGAGATGTTCATTACAAGTTCTTGCATAAAATAATTGGTCCATTTCGTGTCTATATAGGCGAAATCCACATACCGTAGGTGGCGCGCATGTCGTTAAAGATATGGTAATAAAAACTGTCAAAATCTAAATTATATGTATGAAATATTTGCATGTGGAAAACCTTTGAATATTTTTATACACTATTATGAATTTTTTTAAAGCAAATCTTGCGTTATTAATATTTAGCACAGATATACAAATATAGTCTAATATATTTTTTTAAATAACATATTTTTTCATTGAAAAACTTAAATTTTAAAATTATGGTTCCCTATTTTCAATATTTTAAATTTAAAAAATACAATGATTTCAATGGCTGTTGTTATAAATTAACTCCAGCAATGCGATGTATAATCATATGTGTTCCTGTATGGGTGTAATTTACAACACAATTATACTTTTTTGCTTAGGTGCGATCTGTTTTAGATACATTATATTTTAATTTAAAATAATAATTGTATGTAAATAATACATGTGTATTATGTTAAATATACGTATGTTCTTTGAGTTTCGTAATTGTATAACATTTTAACTTAATTCGAAAAAATAATCGATTAATTTGATGTAAATCAATGGTTTCTTCAAAAACTCTATATATTTTATATAGGTTTGACAGTTTATATCCCCCAACCTGTTAGTTCTACTTTGTTGGATTTAGCCTATAAGAAACATTTTCTTCGGGTAAAATATTTCTTAAAAAGGGAGTTTGAATCCAAATATGATGGTTACTGGGACACTGACGGGTACTGAAACAACTACCTTATAGCACACCAGACACGCAAAACTAATTTAATAAATATAAAAAATTCTACAATTCGTTTACGGACTTCGTTTCCAACATTTCTTATTTGTTCCGGATCTATTCTTCATCGTCATCACCAATGTTGATTTGAACATCAATTTTGTCGTTTGCTGGAAGTGGGTAGTTTTCGCATATCATGATATTATGCCAAATAGTACAAGCATTAATAATGTTTGCGGACACCGAAGGAGAATACATTAAAATTCTCTGGCGGCATAAGCATCTGAAACGGCTTTTTAACACTCCAATGCACCTTTCCACCGGATGCCGTGGTTTTTGGTGTGCTTTATTGTATGACTCCTCACTCGCACCTTGAGTTCGATTGATAGGCGTTTGCAGCCAAGGTTGATGTCCATAACCACTGTCGCCTAGGTAAAAATATAAAACACATTATTTTTGTTAATATTTTCTTTAAGGTTTTGTTACCTAGCAGCCAAGAATTTCGTACTTCGTTATCGAACTCATTATGAAGTTCTGCCTTCAGTAAGGAGTTATTCCAGATATAGCTATCATGAGCTTTTTAAGTTAAAATAGCAAACCTAAAAATTATAATACGATAAATTAATATTAAAACATAAAAAATTAAGTTTTTGAATTTAATTATGTTTTTTATAATATGAATAAATATATGAAAAACATTTACAAAAAACTTACAATTTGCACATTATTTGGGTGTGCAGACGGACGAAAACCGAGCCCAAAATATGAGTGAGCTTGTAATGAGGCGATTGAAGTCTCCCTCACTCACTCGTACGCTCGCAAAAGTTCAGAATCCAGCAGCAGCTCATTCATATTATGGGCTCATATTTCGCCGCTTTGCGATTCTATCTTGAAAAATGAGTGAGCTTATAAAAAATATTTCGATATAGAAATTATGAATTTTGACAGAAGTCAACCAAAATATTTGCAATTTTTTTATTTTTATTTTTGATGTGTATTGTGTAGATTTTCATCTAATAATGAATGTAGCGTATACATAAATGGTCATACATCCTTTATTTTCCTATCAAGAACCAAACGTGTTAGACTTTCTGATAAAATTTCAAGAGCCCGAGGAAATGACTGAAAATTCGATAATCTTGACAAAAAATGTCTATGTTCACGCCTCGTTTCTAAAAATCCTTTGGTATTTTAGGATGACCGACGATCCAGGAATAAAAAAAATGGTTTAAAGTTTCACATTAATGTTTCACTTTCACTTTTAGCACAAATAAACATATTATAGGATTCATGCTGCTTCTGAGACCTCTTTATGGCTATACTTTACTGAAATTTAACAATGTTAACATTTTTGACACAAAAATACATTTACGCATTAAATTGCACTAACTCACAATAAAACAATTCTGTGAGCATTTGACATTTTTCGTGAGACCTCACAAGCCCAAAAAAATTAAGTAAGAATTGCAATTTATAAGCCGTATATTTCGCCTTTTGGGCTTCGCTCATATGAGCAAACTCACAAAAGACAGAATTCAGGACGGCATGAAATATCTAACACTGACATACATCCCACGAAACAATTATTAAAAGGAAAAACCTTTTGGCAAAACAAA
>JAAAKO020049963.1:0-11217 GCA_010015015.2 Bolitophila cinerea
GATTGCGGAGTTCGTCAAGAGATCGGGTAGGTTCCCGGAGAACGACCGACTCTAATATACGGGTTAAAGCACAATGGTCCCACTCAGTGGCCTACGTGCTGGACCTGTCTCTTTGAGATGGTTCCTCCATCCAATCATCAATCATCATACAAAACAGACTCATTTTCGGGTCCAGATCCGTTTTTCGGGGCCAAACCCATTTTTGGGTCCAAGTAAGAAAAATGATAAAGAACCGGGTACCTGGGTAATAAAAAAGTCGGGTATCGACAGCATTATTGATTAAGCCAAGTCTCAGTAATGCAAATAACATACACGCACATTTTAACGTTTTAGAATCGATTATACGCACATGGTTATATTCATCATCTCTCATTAGACCATTTTTAAATGTCTATCTATACTTCAGCCTAGCTTGTCCACTATATCTTTGCTCTATTTTCCTCTCCATTCCATTTACATAATTTTTCTCCCTTTATTACTTCTTTCTCCATCGAAATATTCCTTTTGTCACTGTTTTGTTTCGTGACCATTCATATAGGCGCATCATCCAAGGACTAGGCCAACAATCGCTATTTACAAAACGTCTACACGAACTTATCTACTTTTTATTCAAGGTAAATCCGCAAAACTCGAAATGCGACTTCATATACATTCTCTTAATTGTGTGCAATTTTGTGTGCGCTCGACTCGTAAAAAATAAATATATAGCCCAATTCTGATAACTAATGCAATTCTTCAAGACCACACTAACGAAACCTGCGTCTCGATCCTAATGTAAACATTCACACACACACACACACTTCATAACCATATAGATATAGATAGACGAAAAAAATATCTAAGTACATGAATCAAGATTACAAACACACGAAATGGCTTTTATTTGATATGTGTACATTCATTCGCAAATAAAATACCCGTGGCTCTGATAAAAATAATAACCGTATATTTAAGCGTTTAACACGCAGAGCGATTTGCAATTGCGTTTATTAAAAACGAGTACACCTCAGATTAAATTGCACCGAATCCCAGAGAATGGGAACACAAACATTTTGATAGGACAACAAAAGAAAAAGAGTGCGAATAATATAAATAAACATTTATGTGATATAGATTATATGCACCTTATTCTTTATGAGCACATTTCCAAAACAATGTTTGAGCTAGTGAGCATGTGTGTGTGTGTGTGTGTGTTTACCTGAGCTTTATCGCCCCCCGAGATTATGTCATATATTAAATGTAAATACACACATCACAATAATCTCATACTCACACACTCACTATAAAGCTCACACCAATCTTATCGGCGCGCTTGTCGTTATCAAGACGTGCTCTGCAAAACACCTTAAGACTATACAATATACATATAATTGAAGAGCGATAGATCTCTCGGCTTGAGATACAGGTGATTGATTGTTTAATAAGCGGTGTATTGTAATTTGCCGCAGCTTATATACGAATTTAAGTGTATTGTCTCGCTGAATATCTCTCTGGAAGCGGTTTTAAGGGGGCGTTAAGTGTTTAAAATATCGATCGAGGCGATATTGCAGCGAACTGCGCGTGACGAGCTGTCAAATTTATCGAACAAACAATCGTGTTTTTTTGAAGTGGACCTTTGGAAATAATTACGAATGAGCTGGCAACGGTTTCAGTCGTTGTTTTTGCGAGTGTTTCGATTGTGAATGTGAACGATTTTTTTTTTTATTAATCTTATGTGATACAATTCATTTGGACGGTACAGTTTTTGGTAGCAAATTTAGTAAGTATGATTTTTACTGGAGCTTAATCCATCACAAATTCTAGAGTTAAATTGTTTTTTTTTTTTTGTTTAATTAATATAAAAGCAAAGTAAAGCTGACGTTTAACATATTTTTAAGGATAACTGAATTTTCGAGAAGATTTCAGTTGTTGTTATATTTCGCCCAAAAAAAACCTTTTTAGTTTTTTTTTTTTTGATAAGGTGCGACAAAATCCAATTATTAGTAGATTGCATAAAGTGGAGAGTTCAATAAATTAAAGACCATCACTCGCGCCCGAACCTTCGACGAAGCTTAAAATTTGACGAATTTGACCTGGACTCCAAATCAAGTTGAGCCCCTTTGAAATGTTTGTTAAATCTGCTAAAAGCAACTTCCATTGCTTTTTATTAACTGGCGTAACAAATGATATTAAAAAACCAACAATACTTGGTATATTTCTTACGCCAGTTTTTTTTAGCTATGGTTCTAAATAGGTTTGACGAAGAAAAAGTTTCACCTTTTTATTCTGCTCGGCCTTTGAAGTGCCAATTAGCGACTTTTGCAGCTGTTTCTTATTTTTCCCACTACGTGGCGCCACTTGGTATATTAATATTTATGTTTGTGTATATTCGTATGAAATGCAGTTTATTTTTCTTAAACGATGGTTGGTTTGTCTAAGATTGTCAAACTCGTGCAATGACCTTAATAAAAAATTGTATATAAGTCTTCCAGGAATATAAATGGCGTTTATAATAATAAAACGTCTAAAAACTTTTTAAAATACTGCCTATAAAAGAGCGTTCCAAAGAATGCCTAAAAACGGTCTATAAAACTTTCTAAAAGTCTCTCTAAAATACTGTATATAATGCTGTTTAAAATACTGCCTAAAAGACTCTATTAAATACGTCTAAAAACTGACTAAAATACTCTCTATATAGTTTTAATAGACTGTCTTAAATACTGTCGAAAAACTTAAAGACTGTCGTAATGACTGTTTAATAATAAAGAATAAAACTAATAGGTCTGTAAAAGCTTTCTGGCAATGCTGCAGAGCTTTTGGGAAGCTTTTGGACTTATCTTCTAAATAACTATACTGGATCTATACGGTAATGATTAGACTATGCAATTGAGTGGTGACCAAGGTCACGATTAAAAACACCTCTGATGACTACAAGTAATTACACAGTAGGGTGGAGCGATATTGCAGAATTGCGAAATTCAAAAAGGCCTAGAGCAAAAAAGATGAGAAATAAAATGACAATTTATTTTTATTTTTAACTGAATGATTTTCGTCTGCAATTTTAGTTAAAAGTTTCAGAAAATTACTCGTTTTTTTTTTCAAATCCTTTTTTTAAATTTAAAAACTTTTTTTGTTGAAAATTAGGAATAACCTTTACGTCACATTCGTATAAATCGTATAGGACCCACAACTTGTTGGTCAAATTTACACATTTATACAATACAATCAATACATACATAGCAATTTTATAAATTTATTATAGTAATATAAGATTTTCTTAAAATTAAAATGACTTTTTCTAAAACATTTTTGTTTGTTAAATAAAATAAAAACCAGATAAAAACCAGGTAAAAAATGATGTAAAAAATAAAAAAAACTTTAATCAAAAACGAGTTGAAAATGCTACAAAGTCAGAAAAAATCCTTGTATTTTTTATAGAAATCTTTAATCCTTATGGTCGAGGGTTAAAGTTAGAGGTGTCAGCCGATGAAAAACCATCGGCGGCCGGCTAGACTCTTGAATTATATAGTGACCGGCGGCTAACCGGCTAAAATCGTTTATTTTGTCGTTAGCCGATTTCTTTACTTTTGGCGGCGGCTAACCGGCGGGTAATGTGAAAAAAGTTTATTTAAAATATACTCTCGGACACAAAAACTATCGATAAATAAAAGGATAACACAAATCAGCCTTTAATAAAGAGCCCAAAATATAAAAGATTATCCGGAATATCCCGGAAAGTCACAACACAAAATCCAGGGACAAACTGGGAAAAAATCTGGGTGAATCCCAAGAAAATACCGGGAAATCATGAAACATCGCTGGTTTAAACGAAAAACCGAAACCTGTAACCGGCTATTTATAGTAGAAGAAAATATTGTCATCCAGTTTACTTTTTTTATTATCCTTAATTGGTGCTGCTAAAAATGTCTAAAATATTTCAGTCCATTAGAATTAAGAGCTTATATCAGTTATAACAGTATATATATTTTGACGTCTAATACGGCTAGCTTTACAGCGGGTCTATAAACATCCCTTCGCTGGTTGCAACCGTATAGCCTGTCGTACTTGTCCGTCTTTTCCGACTACCTTTTTTCGAACTATACCCTTCGGTCAGGTATTACGAGGAAGATGTTCATCTAAAATAATGCGACTATATCACCTACTTCGATAGGTTAGCCTTTTGAAACCACTTTGAACGCCGAGTTATCGTCGGGAGATATTCTCGGACCCAAAACGTCTCTAGAACTGATTAGAAAGCTGTTGTGCTGTGCACTAGTTTTTTATCGACTTTTTTAAGTGGTTTTTCCCCATTTGATGATCCCACCAGAAAGTGGTTTGGAGTGAGAGCTTCTTCACCAGCGGATTCAACGGATACGAACGTAAGTGGTCGTGAGTTTATGCAGTTCTCAACTTCTATGAGCATAATACGTAAGATTTCGTCAGGCGGATTCCGTTCTGGGAGTACTTTTAAAAGTACCTTCTTTACAGAGCCCACAAGGCGTTCCCAACTTCCACACATATGTGGCGATGCTGGTGGATTGAACGACCATTTTGTGTCAGAGTTAGTGAATTCGTTTACCAGGCATCGATGGATACGGTTTTTACCATTGCTCGTAGTTCGTTCTTGGTACCGTGGAAGTTGGCTCGGTTGTCGCTATATATCATCCGTAGCATTCCTCTTCTATCGAAAAATATGTATAATCATTATGCATGAACTGGTGTTTACGCTGTGTGCTAATTCCAGGTGGACTGCTCTGATTGTAAGAAAACAATACTTCCCATCGTTTTTCGGCCTACGGTCACCAGCATGGGTCCGAAGTAGTCTTCTCCCACGTAAAGTGGAGGGACGTACGTGTGATGATAGCTGACCATTTGGAAGATCAGCCATTTCAGGGTGCGTTGGTGCCGCTTTACTAATCTTACAGAACTGAATAGTCTTTAGCACAACTCGGACGCTAGAAATGGCATATTTTTGACATAGCTCATTAATTGTGGTTTCGTGGCTGCAATGATATGGTATTTACGATGATAGAAGTCTACGATTAGCTTGGTGACTTGGTGTTTTTTTTGGGAGTAATATCGGTCTTTATGTAATTAGGAGACATCTATCACTGTATCAATGCGCCCTCGCATCATAAATTACGGATTTTTAATTCAAGAATGGTGAGCTTTTAAATATTGAACTTGACGTCTCAACAATACCTTTCTCTGTCAGTGTGCCAACCTCATCTGCGTATGACTCAAGTTGCGTTTGTCGGAAAAGTATAATTTCAGCTCTTTCGTACTCGTTTGATTCGATTGGGCCTCTTTTCAACGGTGTGTTAAATATGTTTGCTTTTAGGTTATCAGAAAATCTAATTACAAATGATCCGGATCGTACGAGCCGTTTCTACTTCGAGAACCGACTTCGATAAGCTTGAGTTGCAAATGGTTGTGGACGCTGACGTAGCCGGGTCGAATCGCATCCTGCATCCGTTTGCCATTTGGTAGCATCATCGGCTACATTGAGTTTTGTTGGGATCCATCTGCAATCACATATGTTTCGAGTCTCAAGTATTTCACCGATTCTGATAGCCACAAACTGTCTGTATTTTCGATGGTCTGATTTAAGCCAGCTCAAACCTGTTCGTGAGTCTGACCACATAATTCTTTCCCAATAAGTGTACATTCTACGCGTAGATATCACATCAACAAATATATAGATTTGGATATACGTTTCAGCGTCAGGTATTATATGGCTTTAGCACCTCGGAATCTTTACCTGATCGATCATAGGGAGATTATTAATCCAGGTTTTTTCATGAAGATTCGGTGTTAGTTTCTGGTCCCAGTCAATGTGTGGACGACAGATTTCTTGTAAAATAATCATAACATATACCAAGTAGAAATACAGGAATGGATCAAACACTGACATCTGAATCCGGAGGACTTCTCTTTTCGTCGGCCGCCTGATTCCTGATAGTATATCTGCATGAAGGCTTGGAAATAAAATTTGTGATCTCATATCCACCCTCTGAGTGCAAATATCTTACTTCTTTTGCCAATTGAATGGCCTCTGCTTTCGTTTTAACGCTGTCTTTGGGAGTGTTGATCCGAGAATCTTCTAAAAATTTTATGGTTGCAACGTCTTCACCCACACCCGTGGACCGATGAAGAAGACAATGTTTTAACCATCGGGAGATTGGAAGTGCAGCAAAAAAATTAGAACTGTCGTCATTATAAAATAATGGAAAACTCCCGGACTAGTCATTAAATACGGCGGAAACGACTGGCTATCCCTATCTACGCCGTTTTTTATTAAATACCAGAACAAATAAACTAACCAAGCACCAATTTTAGGTGGCAATTCAAAGTTTACACCAGATTGCAACGTACGTGTTGAGCCCAGACACGTTTTAGTAAAGGGTTATTGCAACCGCGGTGTGAAAAAGTCACGTGTTGACAACGGTAATCGAATACGGCTATGACACCTAATCGTACATTAGACACGTGTACAACTGCATAAATCACGTGTTAGAAACTAGCCCAACACGTCCTTTATACGTGTTTGACACGTGTTTGCCGAGGCCGAATCACGATTGGCCGAATCATACGATTGGCCAAGACAAAGGCAAATTTCAATTGCAGCAGCACCTAAAAACCCATAAGGATGGAATAGGCAATGGCTGGCTAGTTTAACCAGATGCTGCTTCGTGTATTATTTCTATGTCAGCAAGGAGTTCATCATCCTTATCATCTTTTTGTCGATTTGACCTTGTTTAGAATAAAAATCCAGTCTTCAACATTTGTTAGGAACCGCCAATAACCAAAAACCGTTTTCTGAATAGCCAATTCATTATATTTGTAATATTTCTTGAAGTTTTGGCAAATAGTAGAAATTGTATTATTAACCCAAAGCAGAGAACAACTTAATCTATACAATGTCAGTTTATATTATTGTTGTTTAGATAGTAAAACTTAAAAGAATCATCATTTTGTAAATTGTACGAGAAATAAAGATAAGTAACGCAAATAATCCAATTTCATGTGCAATTGAACATTGTTTATTTGATTAGCGTTTTTTTTTCGTGTGGATCCACACGACGATAAACAATTATATATAGTAAAGTATTTTGTGTGCATAGGGTTTATCTGATGTGTTTGGTTCCAAAGTGGAATTTTTTATTTTGATTATTATAGCCATAAAAGTGATACACAATAAACTAACTGAAAAAAAAACAAAACCAGTATTTGAGGATGTTTATAAACATATACGTTAGGTAATTAGTTAGTCACACTTTAAGTACAATGATACTATTAGTCATTGCAAAATTTCAAGAATTTTTAAAAACGTTTTTCGTTTTTTTTTAACAGTAACCGTTAACCGGTTAACTGGTTTTTAATCGTTTTTTTCTTGTAAGAATACTCATAAAAAGTTAAAGGCATACAACATATATGAAGATTAGAAATTACTATTCTTCTCGGATTTAACTGGAATCCAGTTCTAAAGTATTAGAAACTTGGATTTGGCCTTCTCTTCTATTACAGCTCGATTCTTTCTACTTAATATACAAAAACCTCTGTCTAGAGAGGCTCGGATAGAAATCCGATACTTAATACAATAAATAGAGCTATTATTGAGTTATATTCTAGAAGGCAAAAATAATTCGAATCCAGCTCGGAAACAGTTCTAAAATAACTAAAATATATTACCAAAATTAACTCTAAAACAGTTCGAAAAGAACTCGAAAAAAGTTCTACATGTTCACCACTGCTTCTTCTTTTTATTATGGCCGAGACAAATAAACATCCATGCTGCCCACGAAGCGTTCTCAAATAGTTCGAAAATAGTTAGTTTTTTTATATGTTTTGCGAATAATTTAGAGACTTGTTTTGCCCTAAACTTTTTACTAGTAAAATCGGCCCTGAACTTTTTACTAGAAAAAAATCCGCCTTGAACTTTTTACTTGTAAAAAATCTACCCTAAACTTTTTGCTAGTAAAAAGTCCGCCCTAAACTTTTTACTATAAAATCCGCCCTGAACTTTTTACTAGTAAAACCGCTCAACCGGTTTGCAATCCCTAGATTATATCATTTGTTCATCCATTTATTTGAACACAGCAAATAAGTAAAATCCCAATGAAATATGTACCTTGATCCCGAGGTGATGATGATGAAGGGATAGGGGACCGTCTCACAGAGACTAGTCCAGCACGTAGGTCACCAGAGGCCCATTTCCCATTTCTTAGAGTGGGTCGCAATCTGGGAATCAAGCAGTTTCCTAGTGAACTCAGCGATCTTCCCAAGAGGAAGGCGGCGTGGAAGTTATCAAGGGATATCTGGTGGGAATGAAAAACTCTCCTTCTTAGATTACTTAGTGAGCACAATGGGTCCAAATTGAGACCTGTTCGTCTCTTTATCTAAGAGACATATATTCAAACATCAATCTAATCTAGATGGCGTAGTGCGGGACATTCGTCGAGCATTTGGAAAATCTTAACCTATATTCAGATGCTTATCTAGTTTACAGTGTCCTGTTTAGATTCCGCAAACAAAGCTTTTGCTCGGCGCTTAAGGTTTAGTGCCGATTTGGTTACCGTCTCACTGGGGGCCTCTTTAAGAATAGCTTCGATATGCCGCAGCCAGTCTTGAAGGTCCAGTGTGAGAATTGGCCGTTTTTCATCAGATCTCTAACCCAGGCGACTTTCTGAGTGAGATCGAGATTCCGACGGCGGGTGCCGGTCCTGTGTGAAAGATATTTCAATACCGGTCTTAGCCAGAACATCTGTTTGCTCATAACCTGAAATCCCTGAATGACCAGGGACTGTCTGAAAGACCGAAGCGTATACCCCAAGAAACAAAGACATATCTAATGCTTGGAAGCTGGAATTTTGTATACCAGCCCCTTACTTACCAGTTTCGAGAGAGCCGTCGGTATAGAACACCCTCCCATCCATTAAGGGGAGTCAACCTTTGCTCAGTTCCTCCCTGGTGTAGATTCAAAAGCACTTCCAGAGCGGATGTTGTTTTCATAGCACTCGAGATGGCGATACAAGCAAGCCGTTGAAACTTTTCGAGTTGTCTAACGACCGTTGGCCTCCTAGCTCTCTGTCACCACATTATGTAGGCATAGGTAGCCAGGGGTCTTATAATGGCTATGTAGAACCAGTGAACCACCTTAAGAGAACCCTCTAAGACCTATCGAAAGCCTTTCGGACATAGCCAGAATACGTTGGTGGCCACTTATCCAAGTTAGCTTATTATCCAAGTGATCTTTACTATCGAGTATATAACACCTAAGTATTTTACTTTAGCAACTCTCTGGATGGGCTTAGATCCGAGATTAATGGTCCGATTAATGGCTTCGGTCTTTCCGGGGTTAACAGAAAGACCGAGTTTGTCCCATCATTAAGAGATAGTGTTCAGAGCGTTCTGCATAAGATCGCACAGTTCACTAGCGTATTTACCTGATAGTATTATCGTTATGTCATCGGCATAAGCAAAAGTATAGAAGCCTATCTCATTGAGTATAACAATGAGTTAATTGACAACCATACTCCATAACAAGGGAGTGAGAACCCTGCCTTGAGGCTCTTTTAGCCAATATTTTAACAATTCCACCGCCCCCCGTATCATAGTGGACTATCCTGTGCTTAAGCATAAAGTCAATCTTCATAGAGTCAATCTTCATAGACCCATCCTCGGTGGCAGAGGTCCAGGTAACGACTTCCTTCTCACCAAACCATCAAACGATTTCCCTGTGGGCAGATTCGACGGCATCGGATCTGTGCTAGATGTTGCGACCGACCTGTACGCACAGATTTCCACGAATGGTGCTAGGGGCAGAGTCAGCGGAGTTGGTGGCTCTCAAGATTTGACGATCGGTCTTGACGACGTTCAAACCTTCCCAGACCATTGGAACGACTGGTCCGGAGCTCATGTACTTATTGAGGCCGGGAAAGAAAGAGCGGGCAGACTGCGGGCAGACGTCCGCGAAAGCCTCGCAATTCGGAAAGTATGCGTCTAATATGCATAATATGCATTGGGCTACCTCGATTTACGAGTTGGTAAGAAAACCGTCAGATAGCTTCAAGGATACATTTTTAACGGACGCATCCTTGGAGAAGGTCTTGTGAAGTCTCCAGGACGGTTGCACACCCTCAATTTCCTCATAGAAATCGTTTAATGAGATACGTTTAGCCGTCCTTAAAGCTTTATTTTATTTGCTCTGGGCTGATGAGAAGTGATGCCAACCTCCCCGCAAGCCAGTTTTCCGAGCCTTAGTAAAAGACTTCCGAGCCAGCTTATGGATTTTCAGTAGATCATTCGACCACTAGTTTCACGAGGGTTTTGTGGAATTATTGTTGAGGTTCTAAGAGGGCAGGAGGACTCAAAGGATATACGTAGGTCTAAGGAAAGGCGGTTTACAGCACTAGCTTGACCTTCGATGTTCGATCCGTTTTGAAGTTCCACTCTACTGCCCTTTCGGCAATGAGCTCAGTAAACGGGATCCAGATGCATCCTGTCCTTTTTTCGGGTTATTTTGTTATCAGTTGAAAAGTTTTAAAATGATTGCAAATAAATTTCAGGTTAAGATGACGATAATGGCAACGGGTGAGGTCAAGAGTAACAATGCGCAGCCAGAAGTTACCAGCGAATCTTCCGAGAATGGACAATCGAATGATTCATTGTCAGATGATGGTGAGTAAAATAATAATAAACTACTTTAATATAGGTATAATAAATTCCATGATGCTCAAACCACGCAGATAAGCCAAAGAATGCTCGCCAGAACTGGGGCAACGACATCGAGTTCCTGATGTCCTGCATCGCCATGTCCGTGGGACTGGGTAACGTGTGGCGCTTTCCGTTTGCCGCCCTCGAAAATGGTGGCGGTGCCTTCCTCATTCCGTACCTGATCGTATTGTTTCTGGTGTGAAAACCAATCTACTATTTGGAGATGGTGATTGGTCAGTTCTCGAGCAAGGGCAGTGTTAAGGTATTCGACATGGTGCCCGCAATGCGAGGTGAGTTCATCATTTTCAAGATTATGATAACAATTTGGAGCTAAAGTGTGATCCTGATGTAAACCCTAACAGGCGTCGGTTACGGTCAGATCATTAGTGTTGCCCTATTAGGTACATATTACGCATCATTGATGGCCGTGATCGGTAGATATTTAGTTGACTCATTTTTCACTCCGCTTCCGTGGTCGTATTGTCGGCCGGAGTGGGAGAACTGCGTCGATGCACAGGGTCA
>JAAAKO020049974.1:0-11217 GCA_010015015.2 Bolitophila cinerea
AAACATGATCGGTCTCTGGCACAAAGTCACTATCATCATCATCATCATCGGCAGGAAATGGTTCTACTCCTTCTTCACCATCTTCATCCAAAATATGTGCTAGTTGCTCGTCCCTCAAACGTTTCTCATCTTCGCTTAGGTTTTGGTAACGAGTTGATTGATTTACAACTGCCATCACCATATCTAATTCTTCCATTCCTTCCAAAAATACAAATAAATGTATTACGCAAATTAAATACAAAAATATGCTGTTACTTACTAATAAAATAGACGTCGTCAATTAAACAAAATAAAAAAATCGAACCACAAAATATTTTTTTGACCAGAGATTTGTCACAATGCTTTTCTTCCAATTTTATCCATACGGGGTGAATCCCATATACTACTCGGTTGCTTAGCAAACGACTGGTAGCTATGATCAAATCGCAGTATAAGTAGTTTGAATGTACACTTACATTTTGAATACTTAACATAGTTCACCATATTTCAGCACTTTTTACCGTATTTCTTAGACAATTCATGTATAGGTCTGCACAGACCTCACTGTGAAATTTGACAATTTTGAATTCAAAAATAGTAATAACTTAATTGAGTCTCAACTTCATAGGTGTGCTACAAATCAAAAAAATTATGTTTAAATATCAAAAGGGTCTGGCTAGACCTCACCGCTTAACCGAGAATTAAACGCCTAAAGGTAGGCAGATACTATAAAATATGGAAATGTGTCTAAAAATTTTGTAGGACATACGGTAGGTAAATAAAACTTGAAACTGTTATTATATTTTACAGTAATTAAAATATTAAATTCGATGAGCGGACAAAAAATACACACGCGGCATAACCATTAAAAGATTCAAAGTAAACGTTTGCAAAAAATCTCAAATTAAAGTATTTCATGTTAAATAGTATAAAACACCAATTTTAAAAAAAATATTTGTATTTTAGGTGTACAGTGCGTTTATCTGGAAACAAATACATAATTATATAATGTCGGACTATAAAGAATACTACGAGATGGACGAGTTCTATGACAGATACCATTTAACGGATGAATATTCGGAGCGCTCCATAGAGTCAACGTCTTGGACCGGCCACTACCAATCCAACAACAATACACTTGATTCATCTTCTGGCACTTACTACGATAGATCATCTGATAATCTACCATATGAGGACTCCGAATACCTGGGCAATAACGATTCAAATATTGTCTTTGAGGACGACGAAGGATTAGCGATAACCCCGGAACAACGTTGCCACGAAAATACACGTTGTTTTGAAAAACATTCATACAAACGTATGGATCATGAGAACACGGATCTAGGCCATAAAACGAGCTTTGAGGAAGTCAAGCAAACATGGATTTGGGCCACTGACCCAATGAGTCCACAACGTTTCAATATGCGTCCTATTAACGAACCAAAGTATTATGAGGAACTGGATATTACTTTTAAATCTGGTTTGGTGTCCAGCATTCCTGGACCTTCGTTTTACGGCAGTGTGGAGCGTCCGGCATCAATGAGTGATGACACGACCATTGAAATGGTGCCAACAGCTGGTGGAGCTAGAATGTACACTGAAGGTTCAAACAAATACATGACTGAAAGGGCTGGTCCTAAAGGTCTTACTGGTAGACATAATTCGGTCGATCGTTATCATCAATTATATTAATATTTTGTGTCTTATTCTTTAATATTTCTCTAATATAGGTTATGGTTCATCTTGTTTAATGTATTATTTTAGGATTGTGTTTAAAAAGTAAAAAAATATTTCAGCATGGGCAAAAGAGTGTATGGTATTTTTTAAACTATAATTAAAACTTCAATCACATATTCTTTAAAAAATGACATAATTTTCTTAAATTACTGTTTTTAGTATTTATTATTTCATATTTTTAACTAAATTGTTTGGTGTTCAAAATATGGGTCGCCGGAAACAGAAAACAGCCTTTCAAAATGATTTGCAGGAGATACGCAACAATTATCGAATAGAACGATCAAAACCGTATCAAAGACCAATTCTACCACAAATACAACCGTCTTGTGTGTTCCTGGGCGTAATGAAAGGAAAAACCGCCGTCAAAAAGGCTCGTCAAAGCATAGAGAGACGAGAGAGACATCGCAGGCGCTCCAAGCAAATGAATCCTAATCCTAGGTTTCAATGTTTAAATTCCTCCTCAAACGCCTCGCTTTTGTATGTAAATTTGATTTTTGATAATGCGTCTGCCACATCTACGCTTGTCACTGCTGATCAAAATGTATCCACACCCTCAGAACATCGATTTCCGGTAGATTGTGTACAGAATGATCTGTGCACACAAACAACTAGAAGTAATAATGAAATTATTGTAATAGAAGCAAACGAAATCCAACAGCAGGATGATAATGGTGGACCCGATGTTGTCACTCAAGAAACTAATCCATCTGTAACAACATTACAAAGAATAAAAAACACGATTTGTACAAGTTCATCAAAAAATATAGAAGTTGAGAATGAGGATAATTTAACTCAAACTATAGTGGACATTTTACCAGTCGAATCCGTATCACCAGTTCAATATGATATTCAAAATCAATCGTTTGTTTTTGGTCCTTATACTGATGCTGATATTCCTGAAAGAATCTCATCACACACAACAAATGGCGTATTAGATGAGTTTTTAAGAGGTATTGACATGTCCATTCGAAAAAATAGAGATTTATAAAAACCATTCAATAAAGTTATTAGTAGTACCATAATTAATAAAGGCGTTTGTGCAGTTTAGGATTTAGTGCCTGGGGATTTTTTTCCCCACTCCCCTCTTATAAAAGGGTCTCCTTAACCCCTAATATCATAAATTGGTTTCTAGGAAATTAACCCCTTAGGAGTGGGAGGGGTTCAAATATTTGGAAAAAAAGATGCCATTATTTTGTAAAAGGCTATACCTAAACAACTCTTTAGTTTAAGGCCGTGGACACCCTTTTTAGGGAAGTGTAAGCCTAATATGGTTTTAGGTCATTTTAACCTTAGTTCGTAATCGGCTGACTCATACGAAATTAAAGCAATTTTTTTTGGCAATGGTGTCTACGGCCCTAAAAAATATGGCCTGTATAGATTTGACATTTTAAAAAAAATGTGTCATCATTTATTTCATTTTTCCCCTACCCAAATTGTATAAAATATGAGGTTATTTTGAAAATCTCCTGAATAGGTAGTCCAATTTCCCCCTTTTATTTTTATATTAAAGATATTTTAAATACCTTAACTTTATACCCAACACACTTAACACACTTTCCGGGACGCTCCGGAATATTTGTTTTTCTAAATTTTAACCAAATCTTTGACATTATATATAAAATTATAGAATGTGTATGTCAATTTTATTTTTATGATTGGAATATGGTTTATTGATCGTTAAACAGCCCATCGATGCATGCTAGGTATTTTGGTATACAAGTAATGTTCCCTGTAATGCATTCGGTTTGGAAATTCTACGATCGCATAAAAATCTCAAAAATCCATTCTATTCTACGTTGTTTTTGTTTTAAAAATGTCTGACGTCGATACACCAATACCAACAAAAATCAAAATATTTTACCACTACATAGACAAAATTGGTCGATTTTTAATGGAAATCGTCGAGAAAATTTGTATGTCGGAACGCAGCTTTAAATAGAGTACTAATTGCATTTTAAAACGTACGTAATGTCAAAATGATAGTAATTAGTACATTTGACATCATTTTTCGTGAATTGTTTTATATTTTTTTCTGAATATTTTTTCAATAAAAAAGGAAGGAATTGCGGTAAAGAGCCCAAAAGCGCTTTAGGCTCAAAAAAAAAGTAATCAGAAGCGGTCACCGACGACATCAAAGAAAATGTGAGAAAAAAAACAACTTCACCGATGAAGAACCCGATTTGCTGATTTCCTTGCTGATTAAAAGCAATTTTCGCAGCCAGGCCACTAATAAAATGACGCTATACGGCCTCGCGCATCTAAAGCTAATAAGACATTCAACGCATTTTAAATTAGTCGCCAGGAGTCCAAGTGAGTTTGTGATATTTTGTCTGTGTTATCTTCTTTGTTTTTTTTTATGTTTTAGCAATGCGATTATAAGGACTGGACTGGGCTGAATTGGAATTGGCAATGTTTTTAAATCTATGGTGTCGGTCACGAGCGGTAGGCTGCTGCTTCCATTAAATCCAGCGACGGTGGGCTTTACAATTCAAACTGATCTTCATAATCTCCACTGCTCGCGACATTAAATTTCATCGCTGATATAAAATGAGATAAATATAAAATTTACCAATGCGATTTTAATTAAATAAACATATTTACTGCAAACATTATTTTTTTGTTAATTCGCCTCCCTGTAGGAGTCATTGGGCAAATATGCCCTAAGTTTCAAAATCCACCTTGCACACGAACTGACCGCTCAATATTTTCTGTCTTATCATGCTGGGCAACTCTTTCTTGTCTAGGAAATGTTGATGTATTTGTAGGCTGGAATTTAAAAGCCAAAAGATGAGAAAAACCATCCATGATATTCCAAGCGCCTTAATTGAATCGGCGAGCTTAATATTGACAATGGTTTTTGTTTTAACCACTCTTGTCAGTTTATTTTCCATTGCAGAGTTCTTCAAGAGATCGGTCATAATGAGCCAGTGCTAAACATCTATTTTTGAGACAGTCTCCCTTCCCATCATCACCCACATTACTAATATATTTATTAAAGTATAATTAAATGAGTGAAAATTGCAAAAAAATATTTAAAACGTACGTAAAACCTACGAAAACCGTGCTTTACTTTCATCGTGTTTTAGACGGTTTCAAAATTATTTTAAAATCAATAAAACAAATAAAACCAGTGTAAGTAGCCAATCAAGTAGTTTTATTTCGATCTAAAAATTTTAAAACATGTTTTAATTCAAAAACGATTAAAACGAGTGAAACCGTTAGTCATTTTTAACCCAATTACAACAATTTTTAGATATTATAATAGATAATTTATTTCAAAAAAATACGTGAAACACAAATTAGTGGTAAATACAATTACCTTTTATTATTTGAAACGTATTAGTTATTTGGACCACCCTAATGTACACTATGGGTTAGCGACAATTTTAAAATAGCGTTGGCAACTTTGGTTAGCAAAATAAAAATGTATAATATATTTGGACAAATTTCTGATTTTGGGTTAGAAAAATTATATTTTATTTGAATTCTACTAGCATAATTGCAGTTTCGTTTAATTTATCTGCAGCTAGCTGAGCCAATCATTGTTTAACTAGCTGAACTGCGGGGACAGTGCGCCATTTTATTCTAACGAAAGAAATAAAATTATCACCCAGATGGGCTTCAAAAACAATAATATTTATTTGGCTTTGCCTCTCGATATCAATATTTTATTATAATGTTATCAATTGGCGCTTAATTTCTTGTATTGAAGGTTTACAGGAAAGGACAACCCTTAACAAGAAAAGTATATAATTTTAAAGTTGGTTAAAAGAAAGTAAAAAGAAGAAAAGAGAAGAAGAAAACTAAGACGTAGAAAATCCACCGAACCCAAAATTATACGTCTGTGTGCACAAAGTCCTAACCTTTAATAATTTCGTATACAATATGTATGTTATACACATAGAGGATAGCCAAGCTTTCCCCAAAATCGGTTCGTATCCTCTTTTTAGGATGGTTTTGTAAAATGTATTATGGTAATGAAGTTTTATAAATACATATTCGATCCCATACATTTTTCAGATAAGGAAATTTCAATAATTATTTTACTGCATATACTGCAAGGGGACTATCGACTATGCAAAAGGTATAAGATATTACTATAGTATAGTAGGGCAACCAAAAAGAAGCCCTAAAAATACGCCTTAGATCGTATTTCATTTATATTAAAATAAGCTAAAAAGAGCCCTAACAAGTAGGTTTTAAATTGATTGAATTTGAATAAAACGTATTTCTGCCTTACTCATCTGACGATACGGTTGCCACAAAAAAGGAGCTATATATTACATACTAATTAAATTTTTTTTTTGTCTAACAAGATGTCTATCAGATATGCAAAATATTCTCAATTAATTTTCGTACAATCGCAATTCAATTATTATTTCATAAGGTTCCAAAATACATCAAAAAAAATCTCCATAAATAATTGCATTCTCCAAACATTTAAAATGTACTCTTTTTCATAGCTCAAACATAAACATATACTCGCAATCGTTTCATCCTCACGCTTTCCCTCAATGTTGAATACATGTTTTAGTTTCGGATGTTTTTAATGTAGAAAATCATTTTTTAAATGTTATCAAACTCCCTAAAAATACCTGTCCAATGTGCGTGTATCGTGTCGGCCTCGAAATGAAATCAGCGCTGTCCACCCCCCATCCCCAGCCCGGCTGGCTCCCTTTTGCGATTGCATTTATGGATTCATTTTCTATACATAGTTGCATGCGCATAGATTTTATGTATATATATTTATGTAGTAGATGTACTATAGAACTCATCGTGTATTCGCAAACAACACAAACCCACCACTCGATTGTAATTTAATAACGGACCTGGCCCCATGCATGTGTGTTTGTGTATATATATAGTATGCATGGGTGTATATGTGTTTGTGTACTCACCTACATGAATATGTACATTCTAAAATAGCATACGCGATACGGTACCGTGTACACGAAGTACTCGACCCCAACCGAACGCCCTGGGGGGATAAATTATTTTTATATATTCAAACGGTCGAAATTAAACCGTAACTCAATTCAACTTTTAGCATAGAGAAGGGTGCGACCGCGTTCCCCGGATTATAGACTAGAGGGATGGTGTTGGGGGTGGATTGGTGCTGCACGCTGATGTTCATTTCAGGGTTTAGACACACAAACATACACACACACACATTCGAACATACGCTCTAAAACGCACCCACACATATGAAGGGAGGATATATACAAAGTGGACAGCCATACCAAGTATAGTATATACCACCGGTCAGGCCCTGATGGCACCCCGTATGCAATCTAGTGGCACCAAGTGCGGTCGGATTCTGAATAAGTTAATTGGAGAATTGGACATTGCGAAATTATATGCGGTCGCTTTGTCGTTGCTGTAATCAAGAGTTCATATATGTATATTACGAGTGTGTATATATATTTTAATGCGAATGAACGCACACAGGGTGAAATTGCTTCGCATCCCCAACGCGCGCACAAGTCATATGATATATGACTCGCAATTGTCTTAAGGTCTTGCGATAAACATAGCGCGCGCAATTCCCGCAAACGTCATGGAATTTATAATTTGTCTTCTGCATTATGTATTTATATATATAAACCTAAGTACATTCCACAGTATATATCCCACCCCAACCCCAAGAGAACGCACACACACACACAGAAACTCCCGTGTTCGCAATTCGAAATTAAATTATACATTGTGTTCTTATCGCGATTGGAAAGACGCCCGGGCGCGCGAACGCCATTGTCGACGCGACTCTGCGCTGGTTGCGGCGGGCGTGAGGGGTTGAAGTTGGGGGTGAGTACTTGCGCGTGCCCAGCAACGTGTACCAAATGAGCTGAAAAGGTGTGATACCGATTTATGGTTTACCGTATCCAATGTAAGCGCGGCCGCGAGCGCGTGTGTTTATAAATTTGTTGCACGTTTCTTTTGCAAACATTTCAAGTCAATTGATTTATATTGAAAATAAATCAGTTTTTATCAGCGCTCGTTTCCCGCTCGGTTCCCGTTTCGTACAATGCACGGAATTTATTTGATGATGGATTTTTCGTTGTTGTATAAATATTATGTATTTATGATAACTGTATAAAATGTGGGCAGAGGGGCGGCTGGATGGTGAGAGTAGACGGGGCTGTAGATAAAATAATTTCATTCTGTATATCGGATCTGCCCGTTTATTATTTTAATTATTTTAATTAATTAGTGTATAGTGATTCGTGTGTGAAATGAGGAAAAATGCAAACATCACTGATATTTATTGAATTAAAATACTGCTCATTTTATAATTTGCCCATATTTTCCAGCGAATGAAAAATGATTTTATTTTTGATACTGTAATTACATAAATTCAGTGATTCGGATAAAAGTCTATGTCGCTCCTCAAATTTTAATTTACACGTACTGAATTATGCTCGTCCATCAAAAAAAGCTCGTAATTTTTTAAGTAATTATTATAGTAGTATATAGTAAAAATTAAACAAAAATATTTAAAAAAAATATATATAAATGGAACTGATACCCTGTTTTGGTGAAAGTTCTCCTATAAGCTATAACTGAAAGAGTTAATAAGACACAAAATACACTCGTTGAATTTTGTATCAATAACTTTATATCTATATCGTATTATTTAAGTTACTATTTCAGTTAAGTATTATACTGCACTTTTATATTATATTATTATATACCTTTTTTCATTTTTTTATTGATACACAATTTTATTGAGGTTAAATGCATTGAAGATTGTCGCCTTTAGAGAGTATCGACTTTGAAAAGAGAGTAAAAATATCAAAAAATAGTTTTGAATTTGTTTTATGCTTTCAGAACTTATATATATACTTTTATAAAATGCATTTTTTCAGATTTAACTTCGATAAATTGAAATTGTTTATTAAAAAAATATATATATAAGATTACTGAATATTACAAACAACAATTTAAGATAGGTATATTTACGGATTGTTAACTGGTCTACCCATTTTCAATATAACAAAACAGTTTCATTTCGATTTTTTTAATATAAAAATAAAAAAACTACCGTTTTTTAGAAATATTTTCGAAAATTATTAACAAAAAAACATTTATAAAAACCTGTATATAAAAACATACAAAAAACCTAATTTAAAGAAAACTGTGCTCGGATTCAGTTTGGTTAAGAGAGAAATAAATGTTGACGTCATATTTTATCAACATTTTGGTGCGGTGCTTATCGAACGCATGCATATTTGAATGCGTTTCTATGCAGCAAAACAACTGTCACTTATCGAGTTTTCTATCAACATCTTCCGAGCAGTTGATAGAGATGGTAAGTTATATTTTTTTGTAGTTGTATGTATAAATATTTCAATTAAATTACTTTTTATGTTTAGTCAAGACAAAGGATTACATTGAAGCAAAAATATCGACTAATTGAGTTGATGGAAGTAAACGTTTGTGCTCATTGCATTTTTTTGTACATAATTCAATTGAAAACATTTTTATAATAAAATAATTAATCGAAAGGAAACACATGACATAAGATTATAATAATAAACGCATTTTTCATCATCCGGCATATTATTTATTATATTCGTCTTCTTCTAATTTTAATTTTTGGCACCAAAATAAATAAATAATACAAAAAAAGGATTTTAAGTAATTTTATGTAACATTTTTTTTGTGACAAAAATTTGTTCTTGGTTACAAATGTTTTTTCTTTGTAACATTAATTTATTCATTCTTATATGCATATTCATTATCATTCATATTTTTTCAGATTCGACTTGTACTTATTTTTGGATACAGCTGAATAAAATATTCTAAAAACTTTAAAGACAATACCTCTTTTTTAACTGTCGACACAAATTACAAAAATGTGTGTTTTTAATAGAAAATAAAAATTAAAATTTTTGCGCCTTTTTAAAAAATATGTTTTTGTAGAAAAAGCCATTCAACTGGAGTTAACCCTGCCCTAAAAAGGGCGGTCTAAGTTTCAAAAAATATATGGCTGACACGTCAGGCGTTTTAAAAAAGTTAGCATTAAAAAATATATTATTTTACAAATCTTTGTACATGCAAACATGATGACCTGCTTCTGATTGAATTTGCCTGATTTTTAGTTTCGAAACGAAAACAAATTATACAAAAAAATTGTTAACGTTTTTACGATTTAATATATTTTTTCTCGCTATCTATCTATAAATCGTTTTTCAGAAATTTAGCGGCCCACTGCAAAAATTTCGCGGAGCACGAATGGGTCGCATACCATGGTTCTGGAACCGCTACAATAGACTATCTATAATCTTTCGCCCGGAAAGTAAATGTTATAATAAATGTTTGTAATTGCCAAAGAAAGTCTTTATTTCTTTGCATTGTCCAAAAAATAATTTATAACGATAGTCGAATCTAGGAAAGGCATCAAATTTATCTTCCACCATAAAATTTAATATTGTATACCAAATAGATGAAAATCTACAGAAAAAGAAAAAATATGCACCTACTAAGTGTGCACCTAAAGAAAAACGGTACGCACACAGGTTGCAACATAAAAAGTAATTTATTAGGAGCACATATAAAAATATATATTTTGGAGATGCCTCCACAAAATGCTATTTGAGTATTTTAGAATATAAAAAATGTTTTATCCATAATCCAAAATTTGTAAAATAAAATTTGAAAAAGTTTAATTTTGTAAAACTGAATTATTGAAAACAGAATATTGTAAAACAGAATTTTGAAAACAGAATTTCGTAACCAACTTTTATCAGTCCCAAACATATCAAAAACAGTGACAGTTTTCACGAGCCACTTTTGTGTCGAAATAAATTGAATAACCAATTATTGATTTTATATTATATTATTGTCAAACGCATAAATTATGTATCTTGACTTCATGTAGATATTAATTTGTATTTAAAAGCAAGGGTTTTTTTAATTATTTTGATTTCACTTAGCAGATAAAAGCCTGAAAGTAGTAATCAACCCATATATAAAAAAAAACAATAAAGTTTTTGTCTTAAGAACGAAATTTATAAGTGCATTTGTGTGTGTGTATGTATTTGAGCACATTTTGATTTGTTTTTATGACATTTTTAAGTTTATTTGAGAACAATTTTTTCGGCATAAAATAATTGAATATTAGTCAAATTTACTAATTATTTGGGGTACAACTTTGTTACTTCAAAAATGTTTTTCCAGAATATGTTATTAAAGCAATTTTCAAAGTTACATCAATTGCCGTTGGAGTTGATGGTATACCACTATGATTCGTAAAATTGCTCTTTCCCACAATTATCCCTGTTCTTTGTCATCTTTTTAATAGTATCTTTACAACTTCTATCTTTCCAGCAGCATGGAAGCGTGCTAAGGTACTTCAACTGCTAAAAGTTTCGGTACCTAAAAGTTTAAATGATCTTAGACCTATAACTATTTCTCCAGCCTAGTCCAAATGCATGGAAGTTCTGATTAAAAATAAAATAAATGCTTACATAACTGATAACGATATGCTTTCTGAGAAAC
>JAAAKO020049985.1:0-11216 GCA_010015015.2 Bolitophila cinerea
GTGACAACCTTTTAAACAATATGCTAAAATATCACATGCTTTAAAAATAAGCTGTAACAAACCGTTTGCAGCTTCAGGACAGAATAAAATGTTACTTGGGTGTTTCTATTTATTGAAGTACTAAGAAATTCGAAATATGATTATAAATAAATAAAAACATTTTTTTTGTTTTTAATTTTTATCTATTGATCTATTGAAAGATTGCATTTTGCGAGTGCCGAAAAGCGGCTGGCAACAGTTTGATGGACCAATAGAACTATGCTGCAAATGCCATATTACAATATACTCTTAATTTCTCACAGTCCCTACCCAAAGCTCACAAACATTATATCTTTATTTCGAGTAAAGCATACACCGGAAAAGGCAAATACATTCTCACTGGTAAGCTTTTACAGCACAACATTAGCTGACCGAGAAATTGACATTACATTGCATGTTCAATGCCACTCCGTTTGACCTTTATCCCCATTGCGACGCAAATTTATATGTGCCTAAGAGCTTTTGTGTATGTATGTGTAATGCTGAGTATGTATTTGTATATATGTGTGTGTGAATATAAATACATTAAGGTAGTTCTTTTTAATTGAAATGCGGAACTGCCAAATTTTGTGCTAAATTAATTGTACAGTTTTGTGTGCTGTGTACATATAACACAGCACTTATATACTGAATACAATATGTTATCACTTATTTTATCATCGCCCTGTTTTCTCTCTTTCACACTTTTTTCACTATGGATCTCCTTTTCTTTCTCTCTGCCTGTCTCTTACCAAATTAATTTACATTGAAATCTGTCCTAAACTGCATTCAGCACTATGATAGTTTTAGAAATATTATCCTAAACTTAATTCTTTATATTAGTTTTTCTATGAACAATGTGAATTATTTTAATTATGCATATGAATTTCATTTAATAGAAATTCTCAATTTATAGCCAAATCGACAAAAACAATTCCTTAATCATCATTTAATAATCGTTCGTTAGCAATATAACTTAATTCGGGTAATGATTCGAAGTATTGACTGGAATTGATGGCAATCATTAAAAGTGCATTCTCATTATAATCAACACGCTCGTGTGAGCTTTAAAAGCTCTTGTACAAAAATGCGATTCTGTGAGTAGTTTGAATGCAATTAAAAGTCATGTAGGAAACTTTGGAACGCTTGGCAGGTTTCTTTTATGAACATTTGGTACATTTGGTGTGCTGTTAATACATTTGGCGTTTAATTTTTTTATTAGTTTTAGTTACCAAGATTTAAAACTGAAACAAACAATGGATTAGTCAACGATAATGGTACCCACGCACTCGTTTTCATAAAATGCGATATTTAATCTTACGAAACATTTGGAGTTTCTGTAGGCGTCGATTCATATTTATTTTAAAAAGTAAATGGGTATGCAAACTGCATTTTCGTGCTGCCGAAAAAATGACGGAAAACACTCTACACGACAAGTTAAAAAGAACTTATTTCTATCTTTATACGGTCTTTTTCTTTTATATTTATAATGCATAGCCCGGACAACGCGATGCAACTGCGCGAGACGGCGGCGGCAGCGTCTATCCTGGTAGACCACCATCGCCCACCAGATGCTCAAGGAACCAAATACCGTTCCCACACAAAGCATGAGCAGCCAGTACAGATAAGCGAAGATTAAAATTTTAATACCTAAGAGCGCTAAAAGTTTAAAAGGGAATAATCATCGCTTTCGCGAAAATACATATTTATTATATATGCACTCCCGCGCACGCAGACAAAAGTTCATAAGAGATAAATTTAAAGAAAATTTTGGAAAAAGCTTTTCTGCATTATTTTGGTGCAGTGCGCAAGGGCGGAAAATACGCGCGCCGAATTCACCAGTATGCGAAGCGGCGCAGCGCGGGTGGAAAACGCATTGACCATTGATGCATGCCTTATAATAATGAAAATAAAATTCGATTAAATTGTACACTTCCAAAAAAGTTTTAACTGGTCTAAACTTATTTATATGTACAATATACAATAATAAATACTGAATATGTTTGAAACAAGCTATATATTTCAAGCCACGGGTACTGAAGAACTAATTTAAGCTTCATATAAAACCATTTAGAAAAAACTAAATTTAAACCACAAATTCAATTGTATTATTAAGCTATGTTTACACGGTTAAAATGTCGGCCAATATTGGAAAGTAAGCCAATAGCTGCCAATTATCTACTAATAAGTCGACAACAATAAAATGTCTGCCAACGATTAACAGAAAAGCTTCCAATTCCATTGGCAAATCGCGAACTTCCAATGGCCTGCCAATGGATTATCCACGTTTGGTGGATATCTTCCAATGATTAAATTGGCAAATACGTCGGCAAACGTTGGCAGACAAATCTAAATGTGAACATAACGACCATTTTTCGTTCCTTTTTTGCAAACGGTAAACGTTGGAGGACTCAAACAGGAACTTGCACACATGTAATTTGAATCAAAAATAATTATTTTGTTTCCATTTTAAAAAGGTTTTTGTTGTATTAAATTCGTGCTGTTGCAAAAGTAAAATAATTATTATACTAAACGTATATTGCAAATTGTGTACTACTTTTATAGTTCAAGGCAGGATAAAATCAATTTATAATGAACAATAATTCACTTGCGATTATAAGTGGTAGATAACATTCACGTTTTGGCTGTATGTGAATATTTGTTCTATAGTTTTATAACAATGGAATAAATATAATATATTTCCAAAAATAAACTACCTTAAAAAACATTTAAAATGGGCGTTTTTAGCTTAACTTGATATTTGTTTTTCGAAATAAAAAGCTAATTTACATCTTTTTTTGTAATACATAAATCATACTAAAAAAAAGGAAGTACAGGAGTGCATACCTCGGAAACGGTGTAGTTCGATCGATCAGCAGCGCTTCTGCTTAAATCTTTTGTTTGACAATGTGTCTCTTTCAACAACAAGCAAAAACTGCACGATCAGGTTATAATATTATTTTACTAAGTATATATAACGTAATTTGTATGAGACACAGTATATAAATTAGAAACAAGAGGCATTATAATTATATATGAGAAACAAGAAGTGTTACCAGACAAGTTTAACATAAAACTTTTTTTTAAATATCGTAAACCAATTATTTGTAAAAAAACGATGTTTTTAAACCGATTAATATGCTAGAGACTAGACACTAGATTACTAGAAAATAAAATAATTTTATACATTAAAGCAATAAATCAAAGCTGCTAAAACAGTTTTGTAGTTAAATACATAATTGTTGTATGTTTTTTTTAGAAAAAAATATTTTATATGCTCTTCAAAGCAATCAAAATTCTTGTAATTTTACTAGAATATCGTTATTTATTTTTGTTAAAAATTAAAAACTTTTTTTGCAAAAGCCGAAGTATACTTTTATTTTTAATTTTATGAAAAATATATACCAATTAGTTGGCCATTGGCAGATGTCCAAACTCGCTCATCTTCCAATGTCCAATGACCTGCCAATACCAGCCATCTACTGCCAACGCTTAACCAACAGCAAATAGAGAGTGTTTACACGATTGGAAGATGTATGCCAATTTCATTGGCTGTCAACGATCTGCCAATGGTCGGGCAGTAACTTTCTTCCAACGTTGGCAGACAAAAATTGTCCGTTAACACTGTTGGCCGAAATGTACAGCCAATTTTTCGTCCAATATTGGCCGACCTTCCAACCGTGTAAACATAGCTTTACTATACACATTCGCACGCCATTAAATCTTTATAAACATAAATATAGATTACAGGTTCACAATTCAATAATTAACAAAGTCGATAATCAAACCGACATTTCAGTTTTGTATTTATTTGGAATTATAATTTTAATGTATGAGTAGGAGTGGATTTAAAACCAAACAGGCGTAAATTTTTTTATGCAAATTTTCCCATTTGAAAATAAATTGCTCCGCAACCCGTTCTTTTTGCGACCTTGTTAAAAGGTAATTTATGTATATATATATATATATAATAATTTGCAAATATGTTTAATTAAATGTAATGTTCTGTGAAAAACATTCATCAAAATGAAATTGTGTAAATGCGTATAAACACGATACTATACACGCATATCGAAACACGCATACACACTTACAAATATTTAATCCAGAACAAATAAAACATAAATTGTTCGCCATCAGAGTTACATGCTGTTTTGTTTATGTGATTGTCGCAAGCTCACCTCGCTACAGCCGCACCCCAAAACTCGCTCATAATAATGTGTAGTGTGAAGGTTGGAGCAGGCGCGAGTTGTGCGCTTAAATTGTGCGTGAGATTTTACGTCTGAGTAACCACCCCGCCAACACCAATGTCACCCATGCCAACCCCGCATTACAGAATAGCCAAACGTGAAATATGGGCCAGGTGGTGTTTCGCACACGTTCGAGATGATTTTCGAAAATGCGGTTATAGATATTATTTTCATCAGGATTCTTTTCTAGGATATTAGATTCTGCTAACATTTTGGAATTGGATACATGAACATATTGATTATTGAAACACACACTAGTTCCCAACCAAAGTCTACCTATATCCTTAGGTAGGCCTGACACGCGCATGCGGATATAAAAAAATATATAATAATTTATATTTTTCGTTTGCCCCAGCAGGCAACACAGGAATTTCGGGGCTAGTCATTTTGGTTGCGCAGGAATGCGTCGATGGGGTGCGTATCCACATACTTATACGTTTGATAACATTATTGCAAACAGTACTGAGAAATGATTGCTCTTCTTTGGAATTTGGATGTTATTGCCTGCGGAGGAAATGGTTCAATCTCGTATATTGATATGCGTACAGACAACAAGGCTTAGCGTGTAGTGGGTTTGAGGCACGTAGAAAATTGACTGACAGCAAGAAATTTTTTAAGTTTTGTCACAAAATAATGACCATCCGAAAATGAATATGTTTATTTTTTATAACATTGTCATGGGGATAATTAGGGAAGCAAATTTCTTCTAAATATTTTAATTTATATAACAAACAAAATTATTTTTAAATAAAAAATAAAAACAATAAAGATAAAAATAGCGATAAATGTGTGAGGTAATTAAGTTAAATCATTTCAATGAAAAATATTTTGTCAAAAAATCATCATCATCAAATCAATCCGACAACACTCAAAGCGTGTTACATTTTTTTATAAGCCTTGCACACAAACAATAATGATTGCATTACATTATAATTATGTAAACACACACAGACACAAATGTTTCTAGAGCGCAAAACACGAAAATCACGTACAGATATTTTCTAATTATGTGTGCAGCGAGTGTTTTCCTCTAAATTGTAGTTTAAATATATTCGTACATATATATATATATATATATATATTCGCATTTCGAGTGGAAATCTCGTAAAAGCTTTTGGCTGCGGGCGGATTAAAGTTTCTCGCGTTGCTTACACGCCAATCGCTTGAGCCGTCCATCGTTGTGGCGGTTTGATTGTTTTTTGATGCAAAATAAACTCACGTTTGCCAAACTTGCACACAACGAAACTACGGTGCGTTCGAATCTTGCGCGTGGGTGTATCTGCTAAAAAAACACTGCATAACCAACTTTCACAGGATTCATTGTTCTTTGCACCTCATGCCGCCTACAGTAATGTAATTTTTGTGCTGCTTGTTTGGCAAACGTTTTCCGGGAAGCGAATAAAGACATACAAACTTATATATTATATTATTATTTATGTTTATTCTTATACTACATACAACTTGATTAGCAAGTAGGTTTATTTCAGCACGCTAGGTGGTTTTACTTTCCATTGAGCAAAATAAGTATAATATTGGCATGAAATATCATTTGAAAGACTGCCAAGGCATTTGATTTGGGCTTGGCTTTTTTATTTTACCAGCGCAAAAGTGTTTTCCAAATATAAGCTGTAGCCGGCACCGCGCGTCCTCCAATGCCATTACACCACCGCAAATAAAAGCGGCGTTTGTTTGTTTGAAACAAACGGAAACTTGGGGTGCGTGTATGTGTATGAGGGTATATGTTTTCGTGGTACCTTGCTTAAATTAACAATTTTGTTAAATATTTTATCAATTCGATTTTAAATTAGACAATATTTTTTTAAATTTTAAATTTTTGTTTATGATCTTGAAAATTATTATAATTATACATTTTGAAATAACGTATTTGTTATTTTCTGTGTCACTAAATAGATTTAGAAATATTGTTTATAAAAAAATACAAATGGTGTTGAATATATTTTACATTTAACAGGAGGTACAATTGTTATATTACATTTAATATATATATTAGTATGCTGTATTAATGAAAGCTCTATTCTATACCTAAATGAGAGTGTTCGTCTTTGATGAGAATCAGTTGATTCTATTTAGTTTTATTTCTTCCCATGGATATTTGAAATTTAGCAGCCAATTTTTATTAGATTATAGCCATAGGTCTTAAAGTAAATATTTCTTGTACTGCGTTTTAGTTGAACGAACGTCATGCATATTTTAGTCAATTAATTATCAAAAAATAACAAACAAATCGTCCATTTAAAATTATTTAAAGCGTTTGTTTGGTATACATGAAAATCAATTGTATTAGAATTGAATTTTCGTACATATATACAATACGGCGTATACCGCCGCGCAGGCCTCTTTGTACAACAACGAAAATCCGCTACCACACTTCTATATTTTTACTGCTGTACAAAGCATCGGTTGTCGCTGGGACCGATTTATTTTTATTACTGCCATAATTTAAGACCCATTAAGCTAATGAGAGCGTTATGCTCATTTTGATGTGGTTTTTTCCCGGATGCTTGGTAATATGCTTTAATTAATTTGTACTGAATTACGGAATGCGATGTGATGACATGAGCGAGTATTTAGAGGCTATATAAGCGACTTTTCTACATACAAACCGCAGAGATACACGCACGAAAATGTAGCCAATTTTAGGGGTTGTAAACAGAGCGATTGTGTTTTATTGTATTTTGTATGAAAATGACTGCGTTATCCTACTATTTAATTGTTATAAAAAATATAGTTTTCGGATAAAAACATAGAAACGTGATTCATATTTAAAAAATACTGATACAAAATTTAATTTATGCACAATAAAATAAATAAATGTGCAAATAAATATTCAATATAAATGTGTTAATAAAAACACCTTTAATTTATTAAAAAAAGTGTTATTAAATGTTTATTTTTATTGTATTATATTTGAGGTTGCCTAACCCAAATAAATAAAAGGGCATTTTTTTAATTGATGAAGATGAAGTTTATTAAGTGTTATCTCGCAAACCATTTGAGATATATGAAAACTTTTATTATTGGCTTAAAGTACAATAAATGCAATTATGAATGTAAATCGACTTCGGTTATATGTTCACCACGAGCACGCTTGTAGCGGTAGATTCGTTGTAGCCAATTTATTCATCGTTTGGCTCTTAGGTCCTCTTACGTAGCCGGCTTGTTGGTATAGACCATCAATTTAACGTAACCTTACAGACAAAAAGTCTAGAGGTGTTTAATCACAAGATCTCGGCGGACAATCGACAGGACCTTTTCTCGATATTACACGTTCACCGAACTTGGAATTTAATAAGTCGATTGTTTCTGCCGCTGTGTGGGATGTTGAAACGACATATCACTGATGTCCAGCCCATGCAATTGATTGAAGAAATAACAATGTAACATGTCTCTCTAGCGTTAACCATTTACTGTATAACATGACGGTCTTTTTCATCAACGAAAAAGGTACCTATGACGCCCCGTACATTCACTTTTTGTGGATGAAGTGATGTTTCATGAAGCACGGGAACATTCAACACTGAATATGTTAACTCAAATTTTCTCACCAAATTGAGAACTACTTATTTAATAGGCAAAGAATGACGACCCAAAATTGGCGTAAGCGCTCTTAAAGTTCCAATCACCGACCCAGAATTTTCGTAGTAATTTTTAATTTTTTGTAAGCGTTCTTCGTTCTTAAGTCTTTGCATGATGAACATGTTTGAGTTAATGAGTGTTTTGACATTGACAGCGCACTAATTAACTTGGTGAATGCTCTACACAATAAGAAATCAAAACTGTCAAAATGCTATTGAAAAACCCTTTATTTATTTATTGGTAAAAATATTAATTAATTTCTAACTTATTTTCAAAGATCTAAAAAATAGCATAACGATTATATATAAATGAACAATTACTTTCTCAAACACTTTCTCTCATATTATCTCCGTTACACTATCTTCCCCATTTTAGGAAAATTTAAAATTAGTTAATATTATTTTAACTAATGGCATATTATTTCTATCTTTGTAAAATCGTAATATATATTGTATTCCGGACAAAAATATACGATCCACTTTATATATAAGAATCTATGTGTATTGTTATATTCCTCGTGTCTCTTCACAATTTGCTGGACCATTCACTCCCTAATAGTTATGAGTCATATATTTGTTTTCCTATTTTTTTATATAAAAAAAGTTTGAAAGTTTTGTAGAAGTAGGCAGCAGACCCCAATATTTTTTCCCCATTCTCTCTTTCTCCTTATTCTATCTCTGTCTTCCTCTATCACTCTCTTTCACTCTCTCTCAATCGCTCTTACTCTGTTTTACTCTTTCACTTTCTCTCACTCTCTCTCATTCTCTCTAACTCTCTAAAAAACTCTATAAAAAAATTTAAAAAGAGCATATTATTATTATTATAATTTGAGATATGTAGCTGTTACGGTGTAGATACATACATACAAATACATATTTATATACATATATTTATTTATATTTATATATATATATATATAAATAAAATAATAAATGATATATAAGATAAATATGTTAATATGTATTAAAAGAAATAATATTTGCTATAATTTATTAATTTATTATATTTAATGTTTAAAAATAAAACGCTCGCCACTTATGCCAATCTAATTCACTTACCTTGATACTAAAAATCTCTTCTTTTCCAAATCCAAACACAATTTCTCATTTGTCAATGCAAATTACAAATTTTCTTACACAAAATTACCCACAGAAAAGACTTTGCCTTTTTTCAAACATTTTCCCTATCACCAATTCTTGTGCAAAATCCGATTTAATTGAAATATCATCGGTAACTCGCCGGGAATCTGGGATGAATGAAAACCTTGTATTCAATTTATTTTCCATTTCCACAGAATTGGATACACTTTCACATACATACACACACCGCGCGTCTTGACACATTGGCACTAGCACCCTTCCCCGACTCTCGTGACAAGGTGCGGCAAAGGGCGTTCATCGTGGGCGTACTACAACACTTGTCGAAATTCATTTATTATCACCTCCGATTTGCACTTCTCAATAAATCTGAACATCTCTCTCACTCTCTGTGGGTGAGAATTCAATAAATGGAAATACATAGTAGTGCGTTGGGAATATGCCGTACATAATAAATAACTTAAAGCTTTTCGACAGATTAAAAGTTAATCGCCCAACATCTCACACCTTCGACATTGAGAAAGCTCGGTAATGTTACCGCAGCAATGCTGGGAATGTGTATGCGCTGCGGTTGCGTAATGGTGGTGGCGGAGGGTGCAGGAGCAGGTTGTTTATTTGTGTTTGTGTTTGTAAGAGCTAAGCCAATAATGCAGTTCTTCAGTAGCACATTCCAATGGCTCTCAAAGCAAGGCTGCCAACAATAAGTAATTTCCAGCTGTGCACGCCTGTAAGATCCCCATCGCCATTTCCCGCCCGTTATCGCCGCTGCTATGCTGCCATGGATAGCACACCGTTCCGCAACCCTCTGCAGCATGCAAACAGAATATGTGATATTTAACGTACCTTCTTCTTGTGCCAGGGTAGTTGCTTGAATATACAAATATAGAGATGAATTGCATAGAATGTGAATGTGTGCGTTAGCGTGTGTTATTCTTCTTTGATTTACGCTCTTGCCAAAACTATAGGATCGACCCCCGAATGTCCATTATGGAGAAAATTAAATGACCCTTAGATATGGATAAATTGCATGATAAATTGATTTGGGGACTATTTTGGGCATTTAATACCGGATTTATATAGTGCAGCACGTAATCGGTGCAATGCAGATATAAATATATAATAGCGATGCTTTAGCAAAGAGCGTGTGCAGCACAAACAGCTCTGTATATGGAAACAGCTTTATGGGTCATTGGACTTACTCATATAGATACTAGTAAATTGTATATTTATATATATACAATGCTTAGTACGAACCCATAGCCTTCAATAGTTTCCTATCTAGAGATTAAATTAAAACAATTAAATGTATTTGAATTAAATGCAGTTTGATGCTAATATCTATAATTATGAATTACATACAATGTATGTAAGTTAAATAATAGTTAAATAATCCGTTTCAAAGGAACATATGTTAATCACTAAAACAGTATCCTTGTAAGTTTTGTTTTGATTTTTGAAGATATTTTTTTCTATTTTGTTATGTTAAAATGTATTTAACTTAAATGAATACAAAATAATTAGTCTATTCATAAACAACTTTATTTTGATTCATCATGAAGAACCTTTTAACATTAAATTCTTAATAAATTCATTAAAATTATTATTGATACTTTTCGATTTACTTTCTCGTTAAGTACACAAGGGAATACTCATAAGATTTTTCATGCGATATAGTAAATAGTCTGTTGAGTTTGCTACTTTCAGTAATCTGTCTCTTTAAGCCATACATTATCTACATCAGATCCAAAATATTATTCATAACTTATTCTAATTTACGATATCAATATTCATCGACATGTCTGTGCATGTTACACAAAAATATACACTCTAGCATCAGTTCTTTCCATTTTCATACCACCATTATGATGCGTAATAAACTATGCGCAATTAATTAAGATTATCATCGCACTTCTATTAGCTTGCTTCTCGAATCGAAACTAATTGGTTTACAATGTCTCCTTCTTGCCGAATGCCACCCACAACGCTAGTCGTTTGCAACCAGGACATGCTAAATTCCTCGCCAAAACGTACGGCCCAGTTTTAGGCTATATTTATATATATATAGACATTATATATTGGACGTTATATAGTTTCAAGTTTATACATATGGAACACATGATAGTAGTAGTTAGCTAAAGTTGTCTATTTCTATGTTCCGTATAGTATAATATTTTCAAATTGTACATGAGTATCGAGCGAATTTTGCATATTCCGCATTGTGAAAGCTGTAATTTGAGTGCCCAAATGCAAATAG
>JAAAKO020049996.1:0-11215 GCA_010015015.2 Bolitophila cinerea
TTCTGAAAAAAATATTTTTAAAAAAATATTTTAATTTTAAAATACCCATTTTAAAATAAAATATATTTATAAGTCAGAAAAACATTTTTAAATAGTTTATTCGACAAAAAGAAAATCTTAAAACAAGAATAGTTTATCATTACAATCGAATAATAGTTTCTTTTAAGAAATAAACTAATTATTCATCAAATAAACTATTCGATCCTCAAATAAACCATTCGTCTTTAAAAATAGTACTTTTACACAACATGTTTTCTTCCATATTCATCATAAACTATTTTAGAATATATCAAAAGAAAAAATATTTTAAAATAAAATATTTTCTATTTTATTTTGATTTGTCATATGTCTGATTGTGACTAATATATTGCATTTTAAAATGTCTAAACTGTAAAAAAATGTTATTAAAATAAACACTTTGCTTACAAGAATAAAAAAACCACGAACCGATTTGTTTTATTCAAACCAATTGCAGTTTTCTGGATAATTTACTAATATTACTTAAATTGTTTTTAGGACAATAGTTTTATACGAATTTCATTAGACATTTTTTTAAAAACGATTCATTTTAATCCACTATTACATAAACCCATTTTATCTGGCTGTTTTGTTGGTATTAATCGATGGTTTCTTTTGAATATATAAAAGTCCGTCTTCAAAATTGAAAATAAACAAAAAACCTTTGATCCTTGAAATATTACTGATTAAGAAGCTTTCAAAAATCAATGAGTTTAAATAAAAAAAAAAATTAAGGAAATGTAAATGTATCGTAGATATCGAAATTGGGCTTTTTCCATTAGGTACAATTCAAATCCCAACGAAGCTGTAATTTTCTGAATAACACTCCAAAAAATCGATATTTAAATCAACGTACAATAATTCCAGGAAAACGAACCGGGATCTCATCGAAAAATGATATTAATAAATAATTGTTGTTCTGAAGGCAAAAGCACTTCAATCACAATCTATGTAATATGCATTACAATCTATATATGTTCCAAATTACAGCCCTAATATACATTACAAACACACATTAAAACATTCCCTTTTCGGTATAGCGAATACTATTTTCTACTATGTGTATAGAATATACTATATATACTGTATATACTGTGTGTATTTGCTCCAACTCATAGATACATAAAATACTATTACTTCCCGTGTGTTCATTCACTCAAAATCTAATATGTATATAATATTATATTTATATATATATATGTAATAGTGCAATAAAAACTTCCTGCAACATGTACTCGATGTGATGGTATGCGTGTGTATACTCGAAATTCGAATTATATGTGCTTCAAGAATTCAGTTAAATATCGATTGGCATAAATCTTTGCGTTTATTACTATTTTAGTATACTTCGTCGAGTGTTTTCCCCATTAAAGTTATGCGAATAAATTGGTAAGAGATATATACATATATATTTACATTATACATACATAAATGGCTCTGTGTGGTATTTCTCGTTGCAGAGTGCAGAGGCATTTTGAAGAGGCACATTTTAAACATGTTATGGGATAATTGAATTGCTGTGTGCGGTGGGTTAATAGCCAACTGCCGCGGTGGTAGTTGATTCCTAGCCATTTTTATTGGCAATAAAAGTTTGAGGTCAATGTTGCAAAACAAATTTCATGAATTTAGATAACGCTAAAACAGATGTCATAGCGTTTGGTTTTTCACCTTTCTAATGTCATTTGAAGGGCAAATATGCAAAACAGGACTAAATTGAATGATTATTAAACCGTTATGGAAAGAGAGGTTTATATAGCGTAACCTCGGGTCTAATCTATAGGGACCAATTTAGGGATTCTTTACTCTTTATTTTTGAATAAAAAAATTGAAAATGTGGTGTAATACGAAAGTCTTTTTAATACTCGATTTTGAATATTGCGAATATTGCAAATATTTGCGAATATTGAAAATATTTGCGAATATTTAAAATATTTGCGAATATTGAAAATATTTGCGAATATTGAAAATATTTGCGAATATTGAAAACATTTTCGAATTCTCAAAATATTTGCGAGTTCTTAAAATATTTAGGAATGTGCATAGAAATATTATATGTTTGTATTTTTATGCCTATACAACAAAAACTGATACGAAATTATACCAAAAATATGAGAATTTATTAAATTACTCATCAATATGGAAAATACGGAAAATATAAAAATAAATATTTGTTATTATTTACAGATATCAAGAATATTTTTTAAAATATTTTATTTGAGAATATTGAAAGTACAGAAAACAAATATACAAAATATATAAATATTTATTATTTATTACAGATATCAAAAATATATAAATATTTATTATTATTTACAGATATCAAGAATACTTTTATTTAATATTTTATTTGCGAATATTAAAAATACTGCATAAAATACAAAATATTAAAAAAAATATAAATATTTTTTATTATTTACAGATAATAAGAATACTTGTATTTAATATTTTATTTAAGAATATTGAAAATACAGAAAATGTATTTGCTAGTATTAGAAATACATATTATATTATGGAAAATACAAAATATTTTTAATATTAATAATAATGAATATTACATGAATATTTCAATTGATTTACCCTTCGTCATAACTAAAGATTTCAATCAGCCAAATTATCAAAACTACTTAAACCGTCACTTTTATTATTAGTTTTAATAATTTAGTAAAAAAAATATTTTTAAAAAATTGTTTAGAAAAATAAAAAAAACTATTGCTACTCAAGAAGTCAAAGTTCAAAAATATTTTATTATTTATAAATCCCCATAAACTATTAATAAACTCATTATGGCACTTATAAAATTCATCTGGCAAAAATCATAGTTAATTTTATAAATGATATATGCTAATTTATTATGTATATAATATATATAAATATATATAAATATATATAAAATATATATAAACATAAACAACCACGCAATAATTTTGCATATCACAGAAAACGTTCAAATCAAGAGAAAAGCGTTCTGAGAAACAGTACACACAGACACACACATATTTTGTCGGGCGCTAGATGTAAATTAATTTGAAACGAATATATATATATATATATATATATATATATATATTATATTATCCTATATAGTATATAAACATTTATATATCTACATAATATACATAATTAAGTCGTGTGTATATACGCTGGATTTTCTTTGAAATTCACTTGGCGAACATCCGAAGAACACAGAAATTAATTAACGAAGATTAATGCACATCATAACTCATTACCATTTTTCGAGAGAAGGAGTATTATATATATATGTAGTATATATATATATTTATAGTATAATATATACATAAGTATAATAAATATACATAAGTGTGTATACATATAAACGTATATATGTATATATAAAACGCAGATGAGGCACAGAGCCACGAAGCATTAATTTGCAGAGCATCGCACAATTTTAAATTGTATTATAAAATGATAGAAGTAGTGTACATATATAAAATACTATAATTATATATAGTGCATGTGCACTGTGCACTGCATTTATGCACATCAGAGGGTGTATTTTATAATGTTCCTATAATACATCTCGAATACGTCTATACCTATATATTTTATTATATACACATAAAATATACATAATATATCAACAATATCGAGAGGCGACATTAAAAAGAAGTGAAAACGTGCAGACGGCAAAAATCGATATCGAGCTTCTGCTCGCATACGGACACACGGAGCGATTTCCATTTTTCGCGCAGTCCAATTCCTTGGTGGCGCATGAGAAATCACGACATGTTACATAAATTGTGTATACCATAATTGTGTATATATATAGTATAAATATTATAGTATATGTCCGACGTACATATTTATAACACAGGGATATCGGTAGCCCAGTGATGCGACCTCTGATGCGTGTTCTGGAGCTGGGAAAAGATCGCTGCTGCTGCTGCTGGTCGGCAACGATGCGCTCCGCAGTTTTGTGTTCCGTTTGCTATACTTTATCTATATACGAGTACAATAGTCGTGTACAACTGAATTTCCATCAGATTCTGTTTGATGTCGTCGACGACCGACGACGAAGAAGACGACAACGACAACGACAACGACTACGGCGACGCAACGTCAAGGCATTCTCGTCTCCTCGAGTCTTTATTATGAATAGTGTGCTTGTGCTATGATCTCTCTGTGCGCAGTGCACGCGATGTGGTACATAACAAGCAAATAACAATTTCATAGCTCATGCTTCTTTTGAAATCGTAAATTTTTGCATACACTTAAGAATGGAGAATGCACGCTGCCGCTCGCCCGCCCGCCTGCCGCCGTTGCACCCGATGCATATAACGAAGAGACGCCCGCGCCATTGCGGATATTATGCGCTTTGAGTTTTGTAGAATCCGGTGCACGCGGTCGCACAAGATGCATTTACGGAATGGTGGTGATGCATATTGTTTGTGTGGTATATACTGAGAACGGATAGATGCATCTGAGTTTGGAATGAGAAGCGGTTATTTGAGATGTATATTACAAGAGATGTTTATTTGATAGAAATGTATGAATATAAACGAGGTAATTAACTATAGGATTCTATAAAGTAATGGAAGAATGCATTTTGCTTTTGTATATTAGGATTGAGGCACCACATTATTTGCCAATAGAATCGCAGAAACAGCTAAATAAATAAACCATAAATTATATCTATATATTTATCTGTTTACAATAATTGATGTGTGTAAACTCGTATTTTGTATGCATTCACTACCGACCGTGAGCAATGACACGTACCGTCTGCGCTCGAAGGGGAGCAATTGCGCACTGCCGCACCGCGGCTCTTAAGTAAATATACATCAATAAAGAGTATTTACTTTTATTATTTATCTATATGTATATCTAATATAGACAAAGATTTTGCGTGTAACTCTTTACACACACACACACACACACACCGAAACCTACAATCTGAATTGCCGTTGATTCACACAAATTGGGCCATTGCTTTTTATCGAAACGGTAAACAAAATCTTGCAAAATCCAATTTTGGATCATGCGGGGATTTAGGATACAATATATGTGCGTCGAGCTCGACGCGGGTTCGATTGATTTTCTATATGACAGTAATTGCAAATATATACAAGAGAAAAATATTTTCAACGAATATGCGGCATAGAATCGCAAAATTCAATTTCACATATTCGAAGAGGCTGTATTCAATGTAGGGGTACGGGTTTTTTGGCAAATACAAATATTTTATTTGAATTTAAATGAGAGCAAAAAATTGGTCTATTCCGATCTGATGATTTATTTTATTTATTATTGCATTGAATCTTTGGATGAATTTACTTGAATATTTAAAAAAAGAATTTAATTTTTGATCGATTAAATGTATTTGTTTATAGTGTTACCTTTGAAGTTATAAAACGTTTTGATGATTTAACTTACATTTTCAAAAGAGAAACAATAAATTTGAAAAAAAAATATTTTATATTTATAAGGTCGATAGATTGAACCAAAATAGGAATCCATAGGATGACAACAACTTTTTATAACTATTCTCCAAAATGATCCCCAAATGGCTTCGGACTTTCAATTTTTTAATTGAATAGCAAACGATAAATAATTAGAAAAATACCAATACCGCCATTGATGACTGCACGTTAGTGCAATAGACTAAATCCAGATTTAGTATGTGTATAAGAAACACATACAAATAATCGTCGGGCCAAATAACACCTAAACTGGGTTCCAAAACAATGAAATTTCTCTTTTATAGCGACTTCAGATGACAGTTGCACACTGATAGTTTGGTGATGAAAAATCAATAATGGTTTGAGGATACATTTCCGAATCTATGTAATTTCTTCTCTTAAGAACTCTGATTTTGAACTTTAAAGTCAATAAAATATATGATTTAAATAAAATGGCCACTGAATAGTTATTCAATTTTTTTTATTTATAAGCGATGTGTATAAGGACTGAATATTCGAGAACCAAACAAATGAGTAGCAAATTTAAATTATTGCATTATCTTGTAATAACGGATAGAATTTCCACAGTAAAATCAATTGTGTATGGTTAAATTCAGATAAAATAGGCGTTAAAATAGCTTGGACTGAGACCTCAATTGATTCAATCTTTTAAAAGGATTGATTTGGTTTAGTTGAATTCTTTTGCAATTGTTTCAATATTTTTTTAGTTGAATTTAATAAACTTTGCATTTGGTTCAATATTTTGTAAATTGAATTTTATAAACTAAATAAATTCTTTCACAATTGTTCCAATATTCTATTAATTGAATTCATTAAAATAAATCAATTCTTTAGCGATTGATCCAATATTTAAATAATCGAATTCATAACGAAATCAATTCTTGCGCAAATGATTTAATATTATTAGTTTTAAAGGAACTGATTTAGTTCCAATTGATCCAATGTTTTTTAAGTTGAATTAATATATACATTCTATGGTAATTGAAGTCAATGTTGTTGTAACTTATTTAAATATTCATTAGGCCAACATTTCCAGAATTGTTCTTCCAAGATATTGTGTCAGTTCATATCATGCCAGCAGATTTTTAGGTTTTTCTTTGATTTGTTTACCAAACTGCTGCGTTATCGGACGCAAATTCAATAAACGGTTCGGCGACAGCAATTCCAGATCTTCATGATTGTCCGAAAGTTAATTGTCTAGAGTTGAGAACTACTGTTATTTGCGCCAGAATCGTTTGCATATTGCGCTGTCGATGAAAACTTGTACTCCAACTAACCTTCGCAAATGATACTTCATACTTTTAACTGCAGCCTCCCAAAAACCCCGTTGATGAGGCGCTAACGGTGCAATAAACTGCCAATTCACTTTCACCTTTTCTCTTAACTCTCTGTATGAGTCAGTTTCTGCATCGGCCCAACTTTTCACCATATGTTCTAGTTCTGTATTTGCTCTGACAAAATGTGTTCCATGGTCGGACCATAAATGCTTGCATTTTCCACGGTAGCTTGTAAACCGAAGAAAAGCTTTTATAAAATCTTGCGTGATGAGTCCAACTACAAGCTCTAAATGGACTGCTTTAGTAACCATACAAACCCATTTTTTATCTCGCAGTTTACATCTACCGGGTTGTGGTTTTGTTTCGAAGGGCCCAGCAAAATCCACTCCGAAATGTTGGAATGGGTCACTTTGCTGAACCCGATCCGGTGGGAGACTTCCCATAAGTTGCTCTACCACAATCCCTTTGTTTCGAAAACAGTTAATATATCGCTGATTGTTGGTATGTATCGCGTGTCTTAATCCGGTTATCCAAAACCGTCGTCGCAAGTGCGCCGACATAAGATGCCGACCGCCATGTAATATTTCTATATGCACACTTCGAATCAGCAGTTGTGCCAAATGACTCACGTCGGGCAAAAGTACGGGATGCATTTGTTCATACGACATCCTTGCTGCCTCTAATCTGCCACCGACTCGTAAAACTCTATTTGCATCGATAAACGGATTGAACTGCAAAATTTGACTTTTCTTTGGCATACCTTCTCTTGAACTCCGCAACGCCTTCATTTCTGGCTCGTAGCATTTACTTTGTTCACGCCGTACTAAACACCACATTGCAGCTTCCTCATCTTCTTCCTTTAGCGATCCTACTTTCAATTTATCCTTCTTATGGCAATCATTATGAAAGAACCGCCTTTTATATGCTGTTCGTCTAACTAAATGTCGAAGTGTTGACGTCCGTGTGATCATATCCATGAATTCAGTCTTAAAACGTCCTTCACCGCGCAATTTCAATGTAAGCATAATAATTCTAATCTTCGTTAACTCCGGTAATTGTTTTTGACATAACTTCCAATCAGAGGCAATATCAGAAGGAATTAAATCGTCCCATTTGACACAACTTTGCCAAATGCGCTGCATGATCATCTTTGAAATTACGATCGCCGGCCCAAGATATCCATTTAGATCAAAAAGACGTGCTATCTTACTCAAGACGTTTCTCATCGTCTCACGCTGTTTAGTCTCGGGAACTATCGGTTGTAATTTGAATGCCAATTCATCGGCGTCTGGTAAATCGTAATTGGCATTGCGTAATTGTAATTGGTATTTATAAAATGCGTCCTGCCCTGAATGTGCATGAGCAATGTGCATGGTGTATTTGCACCAGAAAAAAGACATGCAAGCAGAACAAAAAAAATTGTATACATTTTTAAAAGTAATGAAATATTTTTTTGGTAAATATTTATTTATTTCGTTATTTTATTAGAACGCATTATTTGGTACCCAAATAGTTATTTTGACATTCACATAATATTTAAAAAAAAATATTAAATTTGAAATAATGCGAATGTAGTAACTTTTACAAGGCTAACATACATTTTATTTTCCTAAATTTTTTATCGAACTGGAGATTTTATACCGCCACAAATTGATTTCCTAATTATTGAATAGAAATTATTTTAATAATTATTTAAAAACTGATAAAACAATATTCGACGATTTGACCTCTAGACCTGCATTCTCCAATATCGATAAAATCTGGCATCTTAAACAATGCATCCTGTCCAGAATGTGCATGTGGGCAATGTGCATGGTGCATCTGCATCAGAAAAAACACATGCAGGCAGAACAAAAAATGTGTGTATACATTTTTTATAAAAAAGCCTAAAATCACAGTTTCATTTCTGCGTAAAAGGACAAATACCTGCAGCAGACGACTATTTCGAGGTGCGTATTCAAATGAAACCCTAACGACAAATGCAACGATAGTAATCGCAAAGACGCAAGCGGGCATGCTGTTTTCGTACAAGACGCGTATTTGAAGAACGCCAGTCGAGACAAGCGGAGTATCCATTTGTACGTGTGTGTGTGTGCTGTGTCTGTGCTGTGTCTGTGCTGTGTATGTGTGTTTCTTCTGTGTTACCGTGCGTTTGTTTATGAGGCAATGAAAAATGGTCTGCAGACTCTCAAAACACGAATTTGGGATTCAATACAAAGCGCTCAACGGGGGTTTCGTCCGCTGCAGTATATATATATATCTCGTATGTATATATATACACAAACAAGCGTATAGTTTATATTATACACAGCACACATGTCTGAGCACATAAAATGTAGCACAATATAACAAACCAATACTAGCGCACGCATCACGGCGGTTAGCCGTTGTTTTTTTGCTTCTTCGAGTTTTCTTCTTATTTCCATACCGAATTTCGTTTGTTTTTTTTACCCCGGCCTGCATACAAAGTCGCACGTCAGGTGAAGTTTATTTGTATAGCATTCGAAGCATATAAATATATTCGACTTTGTGAGTGCGTGCGTGTGTGTATGTGTGACGGTGTTATGCGTGCCAAACCGGTTATCATGCTCTTGAGAGCACGCGAGCGCGCGTCTTGGGACTCGATCATCCTCTTGACAAACGTTTCGCTTTGCAGCAGGAGCCTTGCCACGCCAGCCTTTCGTATTTGTTTAGTCAGATATGAAATTAATAAAAATTGAGATATTGTTTTTTTTTTCTTTCCTGGGCTGATGTTGTATTTCTTTGAATTCTCAAGCCGTGTGATTAACGAGACGATGACGATGCGCATCAGATATCAGCCCAGCGCATAGCTGGATGTTTTGCGTTGGTATTTGTATTTGTATATAAGTATGTGCGTGCGAGAAAACGCTTATTTCGCGCTCGCGCCTCGTTAAAAATGGATATCAGTACGTGGCGATCTGTAGTCCCGAAAATAATTGTCGCGCAGCTTGGCCCACCTATACGTGTGTGAGACCGCATGTTCTACTATATATATATATCTCACTTTCGCATAAATTATAGACTCACAAGAAGTGTACTTTTAAAAATACTTTTCCTGTGCGCGATGAAGGATAAGCTCGAACCTCAAACACGGCGGGGCGCAGCGACTCGTGCAAATTTACTCGCCATGCTGCATATTTCATATCCGGCAAAAAAAGACGACACATTGGAATAAATTGTATAAATATATAGAATACAGCTGATACCCTCTGAGAAACATTGTTTGGAACTTTTTAAATGAAAAAAACGCACGTACGCAGAAACAGAGCAACGCGCAGTCAAAGATCGACGACCACCGATAAAACCTGCATTTGCACGACAACACGCAAAAAATGTATGTACGTCGGTTTTAGGTTTATTTATGCTCTTTGTTTTTCTGTTGTTTGGGCCAAGTTTTCTAAAGGAAATGTATTCTATGTGTGTGTGTGTACAGAGGTGCGGGCGAAGGGCGGCTTTTACACATCCATACATACACTACACAGACACACTCTCACTTACACACACACACACAAATAAACTTGCTCATTCACATACACATACACGCATAAAAAGTATATATATACTAAAATTCAGACGCACACGCGATGTGTTCGTATTTGTATACGAGTGCGTGCTTTAGGGTGGTTTGAAATGTGGCTTCATTTTTATATATTTTGAGAGTGGCGAAATGTTTTTTAAATATTTCATCTTCATATCGCGTATTTGACATTTATAAAATATTAGCAAATTTGCAAAAATATGTAGAAAAACGATAATAATAAGAGTTAGGATAAAAATGAAAATACATGTTTGTCTGTGTGCCTTTAGCTGATCAAGTTTCCAACAAAATGAGACCCACTTGTTTTTGCCTATTTTGCATATTTTCAGATTTTAAATTTTTATTCTTAAGTTAGAGCATTTTTGCATATTTTAAAGCAAATTTTTAAGATATTTGCCTATTTTAACTACATTTTATTAAATTTCTCCTTTTTTCTATTTTATATATTTGAAATAAAAATAATATTAATTTGTAATTATATTTATATTGAGCACATTAAATTTTATTGTATTCTAACGAAATTGTACAAAAAAAAACAATATTGTCTTAAAAAACCCAAAAAAAATTTACCCAAAAAATGCCACCAAAAAATGTTTTGTACGCCAATTAATACAAAAACACAAAAAAAAACATTTTAAAAAATGTCATATAAAAGCTTGGTTAAAAAATCGTAAAATGCACATATTCATCACTTTTAGACATTTTAGGATTATTGGATTGTAATAACTTGCTTTTAATTTTCAAAAAAGTGATCTAAACGTTCTAAAAGTAAAAGAAAGTAAAATATTTTAATCGTAAATTATTTTATAATTTAAACATGTTTTTTTTTAATAAAAAAAGTTTTATATTTCTAAATTTTTATTAGAATCATCAGAAAACCATACGTAAATTGCTTTTGTCCTATTTTTGTTATTATTTAT
>JAAAKO020050007.1:0-11213 GCA_010015015.2 Bolitophila cinerea
ATATATAGGGAGTGTTCGCGTAAGTATATGTGTGTTGGGAACGAGAATATGTTCCGCATTCGGTGTTGTTCGGGATTGTGCAAGTGTGAGTGTACGCGAACGCTCATATATGATCATGTTCATGACGTCCCTTTTCAACTCCTACAAAAGTGTCCACGTAACACAGTCTAAGCAAAATAATATTTTTCAGGGCGGCTGTGACTGTGTATGTATGTATTGTATGGCAATATACATACACATCCTGTGTTAAATTGCTTAAAGTGTGTGGTATTGTAGAGGGTGTTCAGAAAATGAGTTTTACTCGTGAGAGAGAGAAACAATTTGGCTGGCGATGGCGAGACGTGTTGATTTGATATATATATATATATATACACATATGTGTGTATGCTTTTGGTCATTGTTATATATATAGTATATTTTCAGCAAAAATATAGTAAAAAATAGTATTTTTTATTAAATAGAATATTTTATTTTTCATAAAATAAAAATAAAAATTAATAAAAAACAAAGTATATATACTCTTAAGTTTTATATATCCATTTTTCCAAATTATACAAAAATTGTAAAAGCATTTGTTTGGTAATTTTTTTTTAGTGTTATTTAATTATTTTACATAACTAATTGCTGATGAAAAATATATAATTTAGTTAGGCAGTTAGTTGCACAAATAAGACCGACAAAAGTGACCTTTTCAACAGCGATCAAATCATATAATAATTTAATTGTATAGCCATCGCTGTACTCCCAATTATATATAACTAGGGCCAAACTTTAAGGTAAAAACCTACTTTTTATACTATACTCTATAATTAAGTATTCAGAATTATGCAAAAAATTGTTTTTTATATCTTAAAAGCACTTCCGGAGTTTAACTTGGCCAAAAAATCACGAACAATGAGTACAGTGTACATTATAGACTAACGTGCAATTGCAATATTAACGTCAAAACTAATGAGCATTGGGTATGCGTCATTCTTTTGACGACAATTCCCTGTTAATTATTATATTCTAAAAAAACATTGTGACAATAATTGAGAGTGAACCCTACGATTATATTTCCAAATTATCTTTAAATAATACAAATAAGAGTTGTCCATACATTTTGTTTGTATTTATTATAAAATAATTATTTTATTATTTGTTCATTTTTTAAGTTTTTTTATTATAAGAATGCCACCGTATGTTAGGCGTTACCAACTTTAGAATTCGAAAGAAAATTGATGTAGATTATATATTTGTTTTGTATTTATCATTTATTTTTTTGTTTTAAAATTATATTTATACAAAAACAACAAATATTTAATTCCACAATTTTGTAATACATATGTATTTTACGATTCTATTTTTTTGTGTACCGAAATTGGAATTATAGTAATTAGTTGTGTTATGAATTGTGCCATTGAAAAAACAAATGAAATAACACACAAAATAATATTTCACTTGTTCTGGTAATGTAATAAGAATTGTGTGTATACAAAAAAATGAAGTATTTATAATGACACCGGCAAACCGAAAGTGATGGGAAAATGATGGAGGCATTTTTTTATTAAAGTGAGCTAACATGCAATCAAATGAACATAAATTACATTCACTCAAATTACGCGTTCGAAAAGACTGCGTGAGCAAAATGATAAAATGTGTATTTTGTCACGGATCAAAGATTGGTGCTCGTCATTCATGACACAACTTTTTATTTGCCATCTGTTGACGTGTATATTTATTGTGTGTGTGCGTGCGTGTATGTGTAGAGAACGTAGACAACGACAAACGACATTACTTCATTATATAGTTTATTTTATATACAACACTCAGCAGCACCTATTTTACGCGCGCTTTTTAGACGCGCAATGTGCCACACCGCACCTGGCTGCAACAGCAGCTGATGCCTTATTATTTGAATGAGTTTATGTGTGTCTGTGTATGTGTTTGCTTGCTGCAACAAAAGACATACAATCAAAAGTCCAAAGGCGGGAAAACGAGACTACATGCAGTGAGCGACGACTTCAAAAAGCCTTTGTAAGGAATATGTGTATATATATGCAAAGTAATGTCATTAGAGTGACCTTAGAAATACTTGCTTTACTATATGCTACCTGCGTCCTTTACTTAATGTACATATGTTATTATATTATTTATATATTTCTTTTCATTAACGTAAACTGAGAGCTAAATTTTACATTGCGTTTTAAGGTAACATTAAAAAAAACTTAAAACGCGTTGTCTTGCAAAAAAAAACAATTATTGTCGGCTATCTTTTTTAAACATGCAATATTATTATTAAATTTAATTATTCTTCCTTTTTCTTTAGTAATGTTTATATAGATGATTTCTGTTCACAATTTAAAATATATATTTACAACTATTAAATAATTTTAAAGATTTACGACTCCTTTAAAAGATATTCATAGATTAAGAATCGCTATCCATATCTTCCAATCTCCATATTTGTATCCATGAGTGTACAGCAAAAAATTATAGGATTTAGAGATTGTTTCTTAAAAGAAATAACGAATACATTTTTTTTCAAACATTCTTGTCAAAACAAGAAATTTTAAAAACCAATTTTTTGTTTTAAAATATTCGTCCGTTTAAAAAAAAACAAGAGAAAAATTTACAAAAAAAAAGATTTTTCTCCGGAAAACACGGCATAATTAAAAAAAAACAGGGATGTAATAATTATTTTTCTTTTACACTAAGCTGTGTTTCAAGCTTTAGGACGTTAGGTTTGGATCCTGATACTAGATGACAGACGGTTGGACAACGCGGGATTAGAATCTACTTATATTAGCTACACTGGTATAGAAGCTTAAAACCTGCAGATATAATAACAATTATTTTCAATTTATTTACATGGCCTGTATCTCTAACATGTTTAAAGAAACCTTTTAACAACATTTCAGATGTAAAGAGTAGTAGTAGTAGTAGTTGTTTTATGCTTTTAAAATTTACATATTTGGCACTATGAAATAAATTTACTTTGTTTAGATGTATTCGTTTTTTTCTTTATAAGAGATAAGATTTAAAAAAAACAATTAGTAACAAACGTTGACCAATTTTTCGCAGGTTAAAGTAATACATTTACATTAATTACCTAGCTAAATAGAGGTCAAAGTTTTAATCTATTCAGTGATTTAAGGGAATTTCTTTATATTCTATTCTTTCTATGGTGCAATTATTGAATTTTAAAAAAGCACCGATTTTGGGTTAAGAGTATTTAAGAGAAATAAATTAGTAAACCAATAGGAAACAGTATTGTTTTACATGCGACTATGTCGAGTTGAGATTGAGAGACGGTGTGGATATATATATATATATTTTTTTTAAATCTTGAGTTATGAATAAAAAAAAAGTTAAACCACCTGACACCGTCCTCCTAAATTGTGTTGTAGGTTATGAGCAACAAAACTAAGCGATATAGGACAAACAGAAACCTTTCAAAATCATCATTAAACAAACTTTTACTAGTTAATGTATAACATAATTATATATTAGGTTTGTACTGAATTGTTTTATATATTTTATAATTGAAAAGCCAACTTTAAAGAAAGCTTATGTGTTGGCTGTGTTTGCCTAAAATTTCTCAAGCATATAACCCGAAAAAGTTTTGTTTAGTCGTATAAACTTGTTCTTTTGACGAACGCACTCGAGCGCGCACCCATCATAAACTTCTATTATCTGTGGCCATGCTAATGATCCCACAATGTATTGTACAGATGCTTTTCAAATTTGTAAAATGAATTCAATTGCGCATGAGTATATAAAGAAAAATGCGGACACGTTTATAACCTGGGGTGTTTTTCTTGAATGCAACGCAATTGTTATACACGTGGCATACGTTTGTCTTTTTAAATTACCGGAATTTCATTATTTATAAATATACATTTTTTGCCTAAATATATATTTACCAAAATATACTTACGTCTCGGATCTCCTTGATTTTGCTACCTCCTTTGCCGATGATACAACCGGCCAAACTCTGGTGGATCAACAAGCGAATGTCGTATTCATCTTCTTTCTGAAGCACATACAAAAAAATACATTTAGTTAAATACGTACATAATAAAATATCCTTCTTTTAATACAAATATTACAAATTACAATCTTTTGAATTATATTTTTTTTTACAAATGATTATATTGTGAAATAGTTTAAATTTTAAATACATTTTTAATTGGCTTAAAGAAATTTATTTAAGAAAAATCAATTTCAAATAATATTTACATAATAAAATATCCGTCTTCATCTGTAATTTGTTTGTTTATTTTTCAAATATAACAAATTAAAAACTTGTGAATTAGATTATTTATAAAATTGTTTAATTGTTAATTACAATCGCTTATACTGAAAAAATAATTTAATCCAATACAAAACATTTTTTTAAAAAGGGGTCAAAATATTTTAACTCTACAAACATTATACGTAACTTGATACAATTATTATTTATCCCATAAAACAAATGCGATTTCTGGAAACCAATATAATTTGTGTATCCAATCAATGTGTTTGTGCGTACTATTGCGATCCATTTAAATATTATGTGTATCGTGAAACCACAACGACCAAAACACACAAACACACACAACTTTACACGCGTTTGAAATAGACGCTACGGCGTCGCCTGGTCATCCATCCGTGGAGCCATACTCCACAGTCCACACCACAAGCCCAACCGTTTCGTTCGTCGTCGACAACCGTTGTTCGCTGACGCTGGGGGCGGGAATCATAGTGCGCATAGTGCGCGCACGGTGCGACTCGACAATGGTGGCACGGCAGTTCAACGATACAACAACTATTGATATCGCGTGTCTATTGTAATTACTAGTTTAAAATGTTATGCCGGCCACACGGCGACTTTCTGTCTGTAGTCCGCCACATCGTGTCGTGTGTGTGTATGTGTTTGTATGTGTACAATCAATGTACAATGTACATACATTTCTGTCCGACAAACAACATTTATTTGAATGTACATGTGACTGATAGCCAGGCCGCAGGAAGTTTTTTTAAACTACTTTTATGTATATCGACAATAAATAATCATAAGTTACCCATTTTCTGTGTTATATGAGTATACGCGTATATACGAGTATTTTGTAGATTGTCCTCCGGGGAAGCAGAAAGAGCCAGAGCTTGTGTCGCACCATACATATTTAATGTGGCGCACCCCCCACATAAGCAAACGTAAGCAGGACACACACAGACACGCAAACACATACACACACATGAATTACATAAATGCTTGCGTTTTACATAGTTGGAAAATTTAATTTTCGTTTTGTGGCTTTTTTTTGTATTTCATTTAAATTAAAAGCTAAAGTTCGTTCGTATGTTCAGCTAGTGTTAGCACGAGCGAATTTTTTTCTAATGTAGAATGGAGGGCGTGCTGCGTTGGCGTCTACTTCGAAATAACTGACTAATAAATTTGTGTTTTTTGTGATATTTGAATGCACAAACAGCAATTCAACTCTTTCGGAAATATAATAATAAATTTAATAAATAAATAAACAATTACCTCATCAAAGTTCTTTAGCATCTCCTCAATGATACTGATGCTGCTTTCAAAGTCTGCTGATATGTTCACCGTACTGTAATATAGAAATTGTAATCAAATTAGTACACACAAGGTAATTAATATCGTAAGTTTGAATACATTTTTTTACTTATATTGATAAAATTTTACTTTGCAAAGAACAAAAATAACAAGACAACAAAGGAAACAGTATTCCTTAAATATTGAGATAATGTAAAGATGAAGTGTTTGTTTGTAATAGCATTTTTACAATTGGGTTCTATTTTTTTATTCAGGGCTATTTTGTGATTGTTAATTTCACGTGTGTGTGAGTGTAGGTGTATGTGGATTAGTGTTATTGACAGAGGAGAAACAATGCTAGAGACCGACTAGAAGTGTTTATCTTCATCTAAATATTTAGCGCTTGGGACCAGAGAGTATAAAGGGTACACAAAAATGGAAGCAAGCACATGTCATACCAGTTAGTGTACGAAATGACAGCTTGCAAGATGGGTGTTTGATGTGTGATGATTGTTTCAATTAATGTCTTTATAAATGTTATGTGTATGTGTGTATGAACGTGTTTGTGAAATGAGAACCGTTGAACCTGATTTTATTTTTAAATACACTTATTTTAAAACAATCGTCAAATGCAAGCGTTGCCACATCATATTTTGTAGTAATAAACGGCAGACGAGAAAGGACAACACAAGACAAAGGCAATATTCAAAATATTTGAATGTATAATTTTGGCCCAACCGAGACAAAAAAACTACTAATTTAAAAAAAATCACAAATAAAAAACAAATGTCTGGCATAAACAAATACAAAATAAAATTAAGACAACACATAGATCAATTACAACAACAAAGTAGTAGTGCATGGTTGGACTTCTGTGTGATGATTCATTGGAAAGAGACACAAATTTACAAAGGATACACTAACAAACACAATTTAGATACATTTATATAAAATTAATTATAGAGAGTTGCAAATTGTTGAGAGGTTTTTGTTGTTTATAGATTGGCAATGTTGTTGGCATATTCTTGTATGTAAAATATTATTTGTAAATAAGACATAATAAATTGTGGATTTGTTTACCGTTCGGGGCCTAGGCAATCCTCAACATTTATGACGGACTTGTACTGCATTCAGTGTGTATGTGGTCGAAGATGGAGCAGCAGATAATGTTTGATGTGGACGACGACGACGAGTGTGTGCCAAAATGTGATTGAACGGAATAAATTACGTTGGTGCATGTAACGGCACGCATACACAAACCGTAATACACAGTACATTAAACACACATACACGCACACGAGTAACACACGAGCGTGAGGGTTTGAAATATTGAAATTTAGGGTATATTCCAGGGTCAGGGCCAGACAACGTATATACACACACACACACACATGTACACACGAGATTATTCAAGACGGTGTTTTCCATGTGTGATTGTTCAGAATCCAGAAATCGGTTTTGGTTTTGGTTGTGGTGTGTTTTTTAATTTTGGTTTTGATGGACAGGAATTCGGTACGGTATTTGTTTTTGTTCAGGTGCGTGTGGATGGATTTGCAGAGCACGCGGTGCATTTACGACGACGACGACATTGATCATGGTTGTTTTGGGTTTAAGTAGGTTTTTTTTGGTTTTTGTGTGGCGTGTCGGGCAGTTTGGGCAGACGAGCGCGCACATCAGAGGATCGCAGATTTTTGTAGAGTGGTCACACACACCGGCAGATGAGGCAGTTGTTCAGACAGGGCAGGCAATCAATCACAATATATATGGAGGGAGAAAAATGAGAAATTTCATTGAGTTAATTCATTTGAATATACATACAATAAATGCTTAAATAATAATAAATAGAAATCGAAAACATATAATTTAAATTATACAACAGAGATGTTAGCGCAAGAGGGTAGAAATCTATGTACTTTTAGTTAAGTATATTTAAAAGACATTCAAAATTAGAATTTATTTAGCGGAAACACTTTAACTGATGACCATTTGATAGTGTGCCTAGTTGTTAATAGATTTATTTGTTTGTTTGAAAAGTGTATGCATACCTGAGAGCGAAGTCTGTTAATGTGCTGGCCTCCTTTGCCGATGATAGCACCGGCAATCTGTAAAAATGATAAATATGTGTGTTAAAAAATATTAATAATTATATTAAACTGATTAAATAACTTACTCTGCTTGGAATCAATAGACGAACTTCTTCTTCATTATCAACGCGGAAACGTTTGTTTGAAGGGCCACTTCCACGGCCACCACCACCATTCTGGCTGCCACCATCGCCTCCATTTGAATTATTTTCCCGCTTCATATTTGACTGCAAATAAAAAAGTATAATGAAAACCTTACTTTTTTTGACAGAACAGATTATTATTAGCACACATTATTACGAAATTAAATAATTACAATTTAGTTATACAGATATTATATTTGATTTTTATTTTACTTAGGTAAGTGGGCGTATACAAGTGAGTTAGATTATAGCAATAAAAAACTGCATTAATTCGTGTAAAAAATCTAGTCACATACACACATTCACCGATTTGATTACCAACGAGTTTTATCTGTTTGATACACTCAATCAGTCTCCGACAAGCGACTAAACGTACTGACTCAATATTCAAGCTGCTCACCGAAGCGTTACGATGGTGCATGCTCGATTAAAGACTTTGAAGCGATCGTCGCGTTCCGTCCAGCTCGAGCAAGAGCATTCACAATTTGTAGAGTCTGTACACGATTCTACGAAGTGTTTACAATCAAATCTAGAGATATATACAATGTGCACTCTCGCTCTCACATATACTCACGCACATTTCTAATACGTATGATATGTATATGATTTCTCTAAAAATACCATTTATGAGAGGCTGTATAATCGGCCTTGCAAAATTGCTGGGCGCATTAGCTCAGTTTGCTGCAAGGAAATATTATTGTAATTTATTGTAGTTTAAATAAACAAAACAACATCCAATTGCAATTGCTTGCGAGAATAAATGGTTGACTGGACGTGTAAAAAAATATACGAGCGGGAATTTAAAAAAAACAGTTGAAATCATTTTATTCTTTTATTTGTTCTTTAGTCGGTGTAGAGTAGAAAACAAAACAAATGAAAAGTTTAAAGGATATAAAAAATAGTACAATGCAGAGCCGTAGAAAAGAACCGGAAACAAAATCCGAAACCCCTAGAACCGATGTTTAAAATTTGCTTTCTTATTTATTTTTTTTTTTTTTTTAGATTGAATTTATTTTATATATTTATTACTTTTTTATTGTGTTTTGTGTATTTTCAATTTATAATTAAAAAAAAAAAAAACTAACTTTTTACCACTGAAGAACCACAAGAGAGCCGGGACAGAATTTCTGATTAAGGACAGTGTCAATGAGTCGTGTCGGGTGCCAGCTTGCACGCGCAATTCCTAAAATTGTCTTGGGTCCAATAAACGCTATTACCCCTATCTTGCTAACTAATCATTGCCCTGATAAACTGACTGACTTTATCAATATAGGGTCCAATAAAAAAACTCTAGTAAGTAATGTCAGTTTTGACTGGCAATAATTAAAATTGATAATTGTAAAGAGTAAATTCCGGCTGGTTATAGATTTTTAATGGACGTTGGACCTATCTGGCAGTAAAGCCACTCTCGTAGAAAGATGCGCTTTTTTACCATTCGTATGTTTGTTAAAATCGCAAAAAAATTGTAATGTGGTGAGTTTTCATTTCCCAGCGTCTTGTTTAGAATAAGAGTGTACACTTTTACTTATACTAAGTTCCAATTCCTTATTTACATACAATATTTATATGAAAAAAATACAACCAAAGATAATTTAAAAATATGTTTATTTAAGTTTTACCTACATTAAGCAAAAGATGTATAAAGTAAGAGCATAATTTATTACTGCAAAATTAAATTAGCGTAATAATTATAGAATATGCGTTTGTTATTGAAACAATATTAATTATAACTGGATAAAAAACTTTTTATGTACTTGTATTAAAGTGAGTAAAAAAAACAGACATACGAGACCATGACGCAACAACATATTCTACCTGCAAATGATTGAAGCAAGTGCACTCGAACACCCCACCCACACTCCGTAATACAAAAAGTAATCTGACAAAAGAATCTGCTCCAAATAAATCCGATTCATTGAGCAGAGGAGAAGCCACACAAAAAACAGCTGTGTAATATGTGCCATTGAAATTAAACTCGAATTCGATTGATTCAACCGTCGTGGTTAGTGTGTTTGTGTGTGTGAGAGCATGACTGAGAGCGGCATTAAAGTCGCTCGAATCTGTGTCTGTATTGTTGTTGTTGTTTGTTGTTGGTCGTGTGTGCGTTCCGCATCAGCTTAGCGCCCACGATCACCGCAAACGTATTGCGAGCACGCGTGTACACATATCACACACCCGTTACCACTTTACCTCCATCCAACCGAAGACGACGAGAGTGAACGTGATGTATATTGTATTGTTGTTGTTTTGAACAAGTTTCCGTAAAAGGCGTCTGCTCGAATTCCACACACAAACTTAGCGGGCACACTGTGTATGACATAAATCTGATATATAAATACGATTACAATTGGAAATTGAAATTGAATATATAGGTAAACAAGTCTTTATAGCCCCCACACACACACACACACTTACACAAAATAGTTTAAACAATAAATCATGAAATCCTATATAGCAAATAATTTATTGCAAACTGCTGCAGCGGAGGTGGTTGGTTGCACAAATTTGCAGGCAGCATTAATTGCGTTTGTTGAGGGCGTCAAGTCGTCGGCGTCGCCTTGTTTTGCGTGCGTTCATTCACAACCAACAAAATAGTTGAATTTACTTTATCAGGAAAATGTCCCGTGTATTGGTATATATTCAATATTTAATCGGAATTCAATGCCGTTGTGCAATCTCGTAATGCATTTAATTTAAATAATTGACGATACAGAGAAATCATTTACAATAATTGTCAGTACGTGAAAAAACGTGCGTATACATATATAGGATAGGTAGGGGCAGATAGAGGCCGCGTTAAGGGGAGGGGGTGTTTTTGAAAATTTCTTATAATGTAAGTCGTTGGTGGTTGTTAGTTTTTAAGCAGTGCTATTGGTGGTGTCAGTTTTTTGATTATCACTGAATCGAATGTTTTTAACAGTGGCGTTTGAGAATTGGGTAAGCGGTTTGCTTTTTTTAAATCTAAAACTTCGGTGTAATGTATCGCACACAGATATATGATGGCTTAAATGTTGCGTACGAAGCGTATACAGAAATGAGCGCGTGCGAGTATACCGGAAATACAGAACGCGAGTTTTAGTTTAGATAGTTTTTAAAAAAAACCTTACGTTAGAAAAACTAAATCCAGCAGTACGTGGATCCGACCGAAAATGCGTACATGGATTTGTGGTTTTATTTAGTTATTTAAATTCGTAGACATAAAACATAATCAAAACTATGTGAATGTTACATGCTAGATGTGTCGGGCGATTGGATGGACGAAGCAATTCTATTAAACATATATATTTATTGAGGTCAGAATCAGCAGAAACGTTTTTTATAAAATGTCAACCAAGATCATTCAAAAAAGGGTGAAAGTGCTCGGAATGTCAATATTTACTGCTCGAAATACTAACTTAAAATTTACACCTGGAGAGGGCAAAGTCCGTTTGTATCACATAATATTATTGACACTTATTT